>JAKCPI010017661.1:0-21681 GCA_023213315.1 Euborellia annulipes | reverse complement strand
AATTTTCACTTTATTTTCACTAAGTAATTTGACATCTCAAGAAATATACTAACATAAATCCTGTACGTTAGAAGCTTTTATTCTTATGCCAGCTTTAATAATAAAGTAAATAATTATCGCCCAAATATAATATCAAAATTTAGTTATCAGTACTAAAAAAAAATAATCAATTTAAAATACTTCTGATTTGTGTTTATTAAAACTTTTGTTATTTGAATTATTATTGTTATTATGAGAGTTTTTAATTATAGACCACATTTTTAATTAATACGCGATAAAAATATAAATACTGTACAACTTTTCACCGTTTATTCTTTTGAGACTCGAAAGTGAACTTGATTCGAAACAAGGGCACAGTACTTGAAAAACGCTGCGGCAGAATATGCAGTCGAAACGTTATATAGTATTTATATTTTTAATAAATAATAAATACAAAAATTAAAAAATTCCTATAATAATCTATCTGATTTGTATAATCGTATGTTAGTTCACAGAAAATAGAAGAAAAAAGATTTGGCCCAAAATTATTTATTTCCTATGCTCTATTATTTCGGGTTCTCTATCACCCATCCTTTCAGAACCTTAAAATATACAATAACACAACAAAACTTTAAATATTTGAGGACAAACTTTTCCACTTTTTTTGTCTTTTTCCTTTTGTATTTGATGTTTTAAGTTTGTCTAAATATATAAAGTTTTTGTTGAGCTGTGTATTGTATTTTAAGTAGCTCCGACTGAAACAAGATTTTCAGCCGAAATCCGAAATTGAATATTTCGGTTTTCAACCTTAGTTTCGGCCGAAACCGAAACTTGTATTTCCTATAAAAATTTTTTTCATTTTACTTTTTTTTTTTTTTTTGAATTTTTTTTCCCTCCCGTGAAAATCATTTTACCTTTTTTTTTAGGGAGACTAAAATTTTTTCTCCCTTAAACTGCAAATTATTTGACCTTTTTTTTTTGCATGCGAGTCTCATCCCATTTTTTCAGACTCTGGTTTCGGCCGGCCGAAAGGTTCGGCCACTTTTTTTTTGCCGAAACCGAAACTACGGCCGAAACCAGGATTTTTGGCCGTAACCGAAACCGAATATTCGGTCGGTTCCTAATTTTTAAGGTCCTGAGGATGGGTGACATATAGGCCCGAAAATGTCGACATAGGAAATAAATAACTGTGGGCCGAATTAAGTCTTTTTTCTTCACCTTCCTATCTTATTCGTTTTCTCAACCTCAATAAGTGATATTGTCCTCTGAACAAATTGATTTTCAAAATTTTATAGTTTATTGAAAATTTCTTTGGGCCGGAAATTACTTCAATGGATGATTGACTTTTTGATATTGAAATATAACCTTCAAAAATTAATAAATAGCGGAGAAAATTAAACTAACAATTTTTGAAGGCTTTACAATATAAAAAAATGTTTTTATTTGAAAAAAATGATTTATATAGTACGGGTAATCATAATAATTGTCATTACTGATTATAAATGGTGGTGTTTTGGGAGAAGGTCGTGTTTGAAAGAAAATTAAATCAGTAACAGTTGAATTTTGTGTCTTATTATCTCAACATTTTGACGGATCTATTGTATATAGAAGTCCCATATACTTTCACCAATTTCATTCTCAAAGTCATCGTGTTCCCCTCTAATTGAGATATTTACATCTGAAATATATGTTATATTTTACAATAATATTGTGAGGTATTTATATTGTAAAAAAGATTAATAATTTTAATTTAATTAAATATCTTTTTTTTGCCAAATTTTTAGATATCTGTTTGTAAGTAAATTTTAAGAAAAAAGCCCCCCTCCCCCAATAAAAAGTTGAAATGACGCTACTGTCTAAGACGGCTCTTTTTTTTGAATTTCATTGGCGTTTTTTAAGGCGATACCCCCCCCCCAAAAGAAAAATGCAAATAGATGATTTGGACAAAAATATAAAGTTTCAGGAGGTTCGACGTGATTTAGTGGGGTGCAAAACACGGCCAGAAGTTTAAAAAATCGAATTTTTTCAACTTTTGAACACTCCTAATAGAATTTCTACCATCCCTAATGCAATAAAGATATATTTACGATACTAAATAATTCTTTAGGTTTCCAAAATTCATTTATTCGTGAAAATTTGTTAATTATTAACGAATTATGAACAGAAAAGTTTTCAAAGTCTAGTAAAAAAAATCAAACACTTTGGATGCCAATCTCTTAGGGGTTTAGCTCTCTAAACCTAGATCTCATGGGATAAACTTTTATAACTATTTAAAAATTGTTCATAATTTCGTTAATAATTAATATCTTTTCACGAATGAATGATTTTTGAAAAGCTTAAAATCTATAGAATATCGTAAATATATCATGTTTTTTCCATTCAGGTATGGTAAAAATTGTATTAGGGGTGTCCAAAGTTGAAAAAAAATTCGATTTTTCTAAACTTTTAGTTTTATACCACTAAATCACCTCCGATTGGGCTGAAACTTTATATTTCTCTGTATTTCAATTTTCTACATATTTTTAAAGTTGACCTATGTAATAGATATAACTTTTGAAATTTTAATTTTATGAAATTTTTTTGCTTGGTTAAAATTCTATTCATTTCAACTATTTTTTGAATGTCATAACTTTACCACTGGTGTGATATTGATCATGTCTTAACTATTTTCTCGTAGAAATCCCGAACTTAAATTCCTTCCATTTCCATATTAGTTTCTAGCGGTGGTTTTAAGTCAAATTATAAAAAGAATAACATTTTTTTTTTAAACCTCATCTTTTAAAGCTTTATCCCGTCTTTGGTACAAGAAACTATTTCAATACTTATGAACCATCCTGTATTTCTTAAGCTAATAAAAAAACATGAATTTCCAGAAAATAATTTAGCTTAAAGATTTATTAAGCAAAAGTAACGTTAGATTGGGGCCGAATCATTTTTGGAAAAGGGCATAATCAATTTTTCTAAGTGGGAGAGGAGAGAGAGAAAGAGAGAGAACTCTTTATTAGTCATGTTGTCACATTCATGTTTAAGCAATAAATTTGCCGAGTGACAATACCGGGCTGGTCAGGCGAACCGAACCGACGAGGAGGTCACCGGTCATGGCGATAAAACATCCTGCCAACGACCAGGTCCCGACAGCTAGTTAGCCGGAGACCTGCGGGGGTCATCATATATTGGTCATAAGATACCAGATACCCGGAGACAATGTGAAACCCGAAACCCTCTCAGAAGGAGAGCAACGTATACTTTCCCAATCTCAAAGAAACGAGCGGATTGTTTTCTTTCATCGAGGTCTAATCGCCAATTTTGACTAATCATTTTCTTAGCGGCACGTACTATATACCTGTCTACCTACAATAGAGATATGTATGACCTGTGGCCTGATTTCGGGTCTCGATCGGCATGAAGGTGCATTTTCAAGAAGATCGTTATGGAAATGATTTCGCTCACGATATTTCAATTTATCAAACAAAAATATTTATTTGGGTTATTTAAAAAAAAAAAAATATAATTCATATCATTTATTATTCCATTTAGAGCAATGTAAAAGGACAACCATAACAAAAGTTAAATAAATTTTATAGTTAATCTTTCGAGAATTAGTTAAATATAGTCTGGATATATCCGTTAGTTTTTTTAATGCAAGTGAAATGACCAATAGATTTTGTGATTAATTAATTTCACTGTTGTTCACTCTAAATAAGGTCTGAAACAATTTATTCAATTAAATTAGCTTGGTCTTTTGGGTTGCCTATTTTCCAGCATTTAAAAAAAAATATTTCTCTCGTCGTTTTAATAACATGTACATGTACTCGCACACCAAGTACAATTACAACTTTGTGACTGACACTTTTTGTATTATTATAATATTTGCTAAAATAAACCACTATTTAAGGTGCGCGTTTCGAAAAGGCGTTAGAAGACCATTCAGTACCGAGTTACTCAAGGCGGCAAGAGATGGCGTTAGTTTTTCCCATATGAATGCAAGGGATATATTCCATTTCATTTGAAAGATTCCAGCTAATTAATTAAGAGTAAAAAATTAATTATATCTTAACACAATGATTACTAATTTAATCATCTATAAGATATAGAGCGAATTTTTTAAAAATATCTTTTTGCTTTAATGCGATTAATCAAAAAAAAAAATTTATTTTTTCGAAAATCAAAAAAAAGGGCTTCTATGTTGTAGATATTTTAAATAGCTTTAGTTTAAAAAAAAATTTGAGGTCGATAGCTTCAAAATTGTGGCCGCTGGAATCTCCCAAAATTAGCAACCGGCACCCCCGAAAGCAAAGTCTTATTTCTAATACAATATATCGAGTCTCTCTTATCGTTTCAAATATCCAGACCTCTAAAAATTATCTAAAACAGGACATGAGGCACTTTATTTGTATTTAGATTTTAATTAAGCAATGATAAGTTGCTAACTTCACAAAAATAGCTAATTATATGTGAAAAAATTATTATTATTTTTTAACTCGAAGGTTAAGGGTGTTCTTGTTTACTATATCGATGATTTTCTATTGGTCGGATAAGATTGCTAGTTTTTTTTAAGGTCTTTTTTCGGTATCTAAGGCCATTTCGACCCCATCCCTATTTATTTCAAATGATTTGTAGTCATATCAAATGAAATAAATTTTTCTCTTATTTTTTTGTTAAATTTTGTTTTTAATTTTAAAAAATCCACCCTCTATAGATAAATAATTGAGGAAGTAATTCAAAATTTCAGTCAATGACCGAATACTAACTATTTCTTAAATTTCCAGTTATTACTTTTTGTTCATTTGTTTGAAAAAATTGTCACTCAATGGGAAATAATTTTTATGAAAAATTATTTTTTTTTAACTTAAATTCGTGACTGATTTTTTCCACTACTAATTTAAAAAAACTTAAAACGCGTAACTGGACATTTTTTATTTATTATTTCAGAATTTTTGCCTCCACAGGTAGACTTTCTCTCTCTCTCTCTCTCTTTTCTCAGCATCTCTCGCACACCCTTTCCGTGATTTATTAGGGAGCATCCCATAAAACCTTTTTTACTTTTTTATTTTGCAAAAAGAGCAGAGCAAAAATTTTTATAGTTTCTCAAACGATTCGACTTGCAGTTTTTTTTTTTTTTGTTCCATTCGTTTAAGTCAAAAAACAGCAAGGTCAAACAATATACAAAAAAAAAAATTTCCTTTGTTAACTGTTCTTTTTTCTAATAAAAAAATCTGGTGTGACTGGCGCACAGCACACAACTTTCTCTTACCTCTCGGTAATCGAAAGCTGTCTACTGCGCTTGTCTCACCAGATTTTTCGTGCGACATGTATTTAGTTTCCGACAGTACGGTACATTCGATTTTAAAGATGCAAAATTTATAAGTATGGCAAAATATTTATACTTTGTTACCATAGCAACCATAGGAGATATTTCCTATCTTTCCTATGAAGAACAAGAGTAAAGTGGTCTTCAGAAGATTTCAAATCACAAAATGAGAATATACATTTTATTGAGAATCTAAAAAATAATTGATTTTTGAATTAACAAAAAAAATCGTTGGAGCAAATTTAGAGAAAATCGAAAAAAACTGAAAACTTACATCAGTAAAGTACTAGTACTTTTGGGCCGATTTTGTTCAAAAAGCTTCGTGTCACGTCCCATGGGGGTGCCTAACTTAAATATAAAATTTCAACCTCCTAGCTCTTTTCGTTCTTGAGATATTTTGTTCACAGACAGACAGACAGACAGACACACACACACACACACACACACACACAGACACACACACCACACACACGACCATATCGCGAAAACCACTTTTTTGGATTCAGGGGACCTCAAAACGTGAAGATCCATCAAAATCTCGACATCGAATTTTTGACATGAAACCAATACTTTCTCTCTCTAGTATATATTAACATATATATAGAGGTAAGAGAAAGTAAAAATTGAACCCATTAAGATGTTACATCCGTTCATTTCAATTCAAAAAGTTTTGGCAATCAGACGAACTTCTATTAGTAATCTATTGTATACAAATTATATATTATTGTGATGAGGCTCCTTTTCCTTAAAATTTGATTATTATCCGAACATTACCTCTTTCCTTTTGGCAGTTAATAGGATTATAGAGATAGTATAAAAGATTTTTGGAATCTCAGGACATATAATATTGATACAATACACAGGGAGACTTCATTGATTTGATGATACATTACTATTAGTCTATTTAAAAAATTAAACTCAGGATGTAATCATTTTCGAATGTCGGCAATTTTATTTGAAACTGGATCGGATCGCTAATCCTTTTGCAGGAACCGAATCAGATTAGTGGATCAGATCTTCTATGCTGCTTGGATCTGTGGATAGGTTCGCTAATCCTTTTTAAAGGATTCATCCCTGAATTTACTGATAAAGATCAAAAAAATTTATTAAATATTTTAATCGACTAACAATTTTAAAATACAAAAAAAAGACGCTCCATAGCTCTTGGCGCAACAATCGAAAGATTTTACATTTGAATTCCCCGAGGCATAGGTATTTCATCACTATTAATATTTAAACCGTGTAGCGCAGAGATATAGGTCTCGCCTCTTGTGTTAAGAGTCCCTTTCAAACGATCAACATTTTCTGACTTTATTGACTTCCAATTAATTTCAAGAGACCTGTGAAAAAGGCCTTAAAAAAATCTCGTTTTAAATTTTCTCGTCTTTAATAAAGATGCTTAACCTGACTTGGATATTAATTTTCCTTCTTAAACGCTTGAGCTGCTCTGAAAAAATATCTAAATCAACAAATTTGTAATCCAATTCTTAGTAATCTGATCCAACGACGTGCATCATCTGAGATAATTGGAAATTCGATTTAAGAAGATAAAATGTACTTTTCAAAGAATCACTCTACTTAAGTAAATATCTAGTAATTTGTATAAGTTATATATTTTTTTTTTCTATCAAGTTCAGTTTAAAATGATCATGATTTGCGTTTCTAATAAGCGTTGGCGAACGCCACATCGCACTAGCTCTGACTAACCTGGGTTTTTTTTCTTCAAAACAAGTGTCAAAATAATCTCCATCTGCTGATAAAAGAACTACCAGGAACCGACCAGATCTAATTTATGATTTAATAAAGTCAAAGTATTATTAGCCATATGTTTCGACACAGTGAGAATGACGCAGATTCTCATTCATTCATCTCTTTTTAACTTTTGATCAGTAAAGTGAGTGAGTGAGTGAGTAAGCATCAACATCTCTGGACCAAAGTTGTTATGCAAAAATGTTGATTTAAGTTAACGATGCTGAATTTGTAAATAGAATGTGAATTTCTATTTAAATTTCAATTTAAACAAACTGACTAACTATAAATGAATCACTTAAATTATAAATAGTAATAGTTGAAAATTTGTTAAAAATATTTATTATTTATAAAAATAAAATCAATTTGAATGATTCAGCGTAAAAAAAATAACAGGTAGATAATCAAGGAAATTGCGATGAAATGGAATTTTTTCATGATAGATTGTTTTTAAGGGCGACGAAAAAAAAGAGAAACAAAGCCTTATAAAAAAAAAATAAAAGTGACAAAAATATAACACAGGAAGAGATTAAGGGTCTCGAAAAATTTTTAAATCATGATCTAGGAACTTTTCTCTATATGAGTAATAAATATTATGTCCCCACCTCTCTATCGGATGCAGTTAAATTTTTTAGCTATTGTTATATATGTCAAAATTTCCTACAATATTTATAAGATACTGCCGAATAGAAAGCTCGGTTTAAAATTTAAAAGGTTTCGGACCATAATTAAAAAATCTGGTGTGAATGGTCGCACAGCACACAACTTCGATAATCGAAAGTTGTGTTCTGTAATTGGCCAATAATAAGACACTTTTTACTTTTTCTTACCTCTATCGTACTTTTTCAGTTTTTTTTTTCGATTTTCTCAAAATTCATTCTAACGATTTTGATTAAAATTCAAAATTCACTTATTTTTTAGATTCTCTTTAAATGTAATGTTTATTCTCATTTTGCCATTGAAATCTTATGAAGACCACTTTACTCTTGTACTTCATAGAAAAGATAGGAGAAATGGTTGCCATGGTAACAGAATATAAATACTTTCCCATGTTTATAAACTTATATACTAGTACTTTACTGATGTGCTTTTTCAGTTTTTTCGATTTTCTCAAAATTAGCTCCAACGATTTTGATTAAAATTCAAAAATTACTTATTTTTTAGTTACTCTTTAAAATGTATATTCTCATTTTGCTTTTGAAATCTTCTGAAGACCACTTTAGGCTTGTACTTTTTAGGAAAGATAGGAGAAATGGTTGCCATGGTAACAAAATCCAAATGTTTATAAATTTTACGTCTTGAATTCTAATATATCGGCGGAACTAAATATATGTCGAGACGAAAAATCTGGCGTGACACAGAACACAACTTTCACATACCGAAGATAAGAGAAAAGTTGTGTGCTGTGCGACCAGATTTTTTTTTTTAAATCAATGTAAATTCAAAAGCTTTACTTTATTGGATGATAGAAGATTGGAATATTAATGTAGATGTTTGCAATCCACTTATAATAGTGATAGTCATTTATTTAAAGTGAGGAACATGAAGAGGATATAAGTAATTAATCCATAAACCCATCGTGTGATAGCATTTCATGTATTTTGAGAAAAGACAAAACACCCCCCACCGCCTCTTGCTTATTTTCCTTTGCCATAGCTTTCTATTTCCCTCTTTCTTTTCGCCTGGTTGCCTAAGTTAAGGCGTTCACATCACTCATTTATCTAAATACTGAATTTCCTCTGAATTCTCTAATTATATCAAAAAATAAGAATGGAAAGAAAAACAATAAATTATATTTTTGAAAATGAATCACTTTTTTTCTGGAGTTTCTGAATCAAGTCACAGCCATATATAAGTTTCATCACCAGCATGCGCATGGTTTGAATCAGATTAAAGACTCGCTTAGAAAAGATAAAAGATTAGGTAATTAAAAATAATAATAGAGCAGTTGGAAGAAAGTACTTCAAAAAATTAGAGGTCGGATCATAAACTCACTAATAGATTTGTCACTAGAGAGCACCTCTCCGTTGTCTCTATCTCTCTAAAAATTAAAAATATGGTGTGACTGGTCGCACAGCACACAACTTTCTCTTACTTTCGGTAATTGAAAGTTGCGTTCTGCGCTTGTCACACCTGATTTTTTTGTGTCGAGATATATTTAATTAAGATAAAATTTATAAACATAAGAAAATATTTATAGATTTTGATAATAAAAGCCTTTATATGCTTCTCGACTCCGGAGACGTTTCGAGATATTTTTATTGAGAATATTTCCTCTCATGAACGCTTCGAGGCGTATTCATTATATAAAATTTATATGTACATATGCTGTATACTAATGACTACCTTTATGCTAATTTTCGATACGGACTGATGATGAGACATTAAAAATATCTCGAAACGTCTCCGGAGTCGAGAAGCATATAAATGCTTTTTATTGGGCTGAACCTGCCCTATCAAAATCTATTACATTCACAGCCACCAAATCTTATTTATTTGAAAATATTTATATTTTATTACCATAGCAACCATTTATCTTATATTTTCTATGATGTACAAGAGTAAAGTGTGCTTCAAAAAATTGCAATGGCAAAATGAAAATATATATTCTAAAGAGCATCTAAAAAATAATTGATTTTTGAATTTTAATCAAAATCGAGACACACAGACAGACAGACAATGTTGCAAAAATCAATTTTTTCAGGCATAGGCGTAGCCAGAAATTTTTAATGGGGGGGAGGGGGTTCAAAAAATTTTTTTTCAAACATTTGAAAAATTTAAGATTATTTTAGAGTATTTATAAATCATTTTCATTTTTTTTTTTAGCTAGATTAAATTATTATATTTTACTTTCTCTTATCCTATATGAAATATATTTTTATATTATAAAGATTAAATATCTAATCATGGTTTGGGTCCTTTGGGGGGTTTGACCCCCCCCCCCTGGCTACGCCTATGGATTCAGGGGAACTCAAAAACGAGTATATCCATCAAAATCTCGTCATCAAATTTTTGACATGAATCCAATACTTTCTCTCTCTGTTTATATATATTATCTATATCTTTATATATATATTCTTCTGTACGTGTGTATGTGACTGAACTCCTCCTAAACGACTGAACCGATTTTGATGAAATTTTCTGTGTATGTTTGTGAGAATCCCGGACAGGTTTTGTTTCACAAATAACAATAAGTTAATGAGTAATTAATCGTTAAAATAAGAAAAAAATAAAAATTAGGAGAAATAGTTGCCATGGTAACAAAATATAAATATTTACCCATGTTTACGATTTTTTTTATTTATTTACATTTTGAATTCTAAAATATCTGCCTAAATTTTTTGTTTGTGTATCGGGAGAGTCCCGGAAAGGATATTGTTCACAAAAATCTTAAGTTCATGAATAATTAACCGTTAAAATAAACTCTATATAAAAAATAAAAAGGGAAAATGTATGTACCGGTATGTATATAAGTAGGCGAGCAAGGGGGTCCAGGGGGCGCAGCCCCTGCTAGACGGAAAGCTCCCGCCGAAGGCGGGGCTTTGCGTCTAGTATCTATATAGGGAAGAGAATGTAAATAAAATTACGCTTCTCTTTTCTGAGTTCTGGAGCAATTAATCAAAAATATGATCATCATTTGATTTGCCCGACATTTACCAACTGTTACAATGAAAATATTATTTCAATAATTATTTATTTTTACTACAATATAATTTTTCAATTAATGATTATTTAAAATAAAACATCATCCTTAGCTAAATGTTTTTCAGATTTTTTTTTTTTCATTTTCTATTCATCTTTGTCTTTTCTCTTCCACCATCAACAATTCTTCCTGATTTATTCTCTTTTCCATCTGTCACAGTTTTTTAATCCTTTTTATTAGGTCTATTGTTTCGATTTTTTTATGTCCTGTCCTTTCACAAAACCTTGCAATTTCAACATGGTCTGATTTTTTTACCCCCACCCAACATATTTTCAATTTATCATAAATCTCTTTACTGTCAAATAACTTTCCTAAATAAGGACATCTTCTATAAATTGATTTATTTTTTTTCACTGTAAATCGTACACCTAAAAAGCCTAAAAAACTACATAGAAAGGAAAACGATTTCTTTTAGTTCACAAAATTAGGTATGAAAGTGAATCTGGCCCAAGGCAGTAAAAATCTGTTCAATCAAGATGTATATGTTAAAAAACAATTTTCATTATAAATTATAGTATATAATAGAAATAGCATATAATAGAAATACTAAATTGTTTTCTAATTCATATAATTATATTATAAACTTAGTCATAAAAATTTTTCCCATTACGTTATTTTTATTTTATTTTTTTTTCAACTTCCCAATTTTATTTTATATTCATAAACATGTATGAAAAAATTATAATGCTTCACTTCATATTTAAAAATTAGTGGCTCAATGGGGGAGGCAAAACTAGCACAAGTTCAAAGGGGGTAGGGAAAGATGATCCAGAAAGATTGTCGCACCCCCAATTGTATATGAATATTTTGAATATCTCTATGTATTTTAATAGGTAATTTTTTTTTTTTTTTTTAAATTAAAATATATTTTTTTCTTATTATTTGTTAATTAACTCCATTTTATCTTAAAAACTTCAATCATGACATATATCAATATGATCAAATTTTATTTTATCTAAGATTATCTTTACAAGGTAAAAGTGTAACATTAAAAGTTGAAACTTAGAGCAAAAAGAATTAAAAAAAAAAATTTATTCTCCTGCCTGTGCATCTACTTTCCTTAAGATATATTACTATTTTTTTTTTAATGTTTTATTTGTCTGATTTCAATGTATTTCGCACAAATACTTGTTATGTTAAAAAAATTATGCTGTTTTCACAGGATATTGTTCAGGGGAAAAAATAAAACATCAGGAATTTTTCAGGAGGTGCCTCCCTCGTAAACGAATACATGAATGCTCGAACTCCTCTTCTCTTTTCATGCAAAATTTTAAGACATGAAGCGTAAAGTGACAATATCCTCACTGAGGATGGCCAGGCGTTAGACCGAAATATTTGCAAAAATTATAATATAATGTGTTTCCTGAAAAATTTCTGTTTTATTTCTCCCTAAACAAAATAAGTTTTTTAGCTTAAAATTTCCCACGGAATTTTGACAAAAATACCTTAAATTTTTAATTTTTAATTCATCAAATTAAATACATGTAAATGGCTTCAGATGTCGAAAAAGGCCTCGGTCGAAATTAATAATTTTAAATATTCGTTTTTTTTTTGCCTTAAAAAATGATCTTTCTTATCTAAAAATCTGCCTTAATTTTATTTTTATGAAAATCTGATCCATATAAAATTTGACAAAAAGTGACAGCCTCTACGAATTTCTTAAATTTTTTCTGTATTATTAAGGGCAAAATTAAATATTTTTATTTTTAAATCTTATTAATTTTTTCAAAAATTTTGTTAAAACACTTTCCCCTCTCTTAAAAAAAAAAATTATCTTCTGCTCTGACCGAATAACTTTACGGGACAATATTTCTCAATTAAATTAATTTTCTTACAAAATGATCAGATTAAGTATGAAATAAATTTAAAATGGGACAAAACACAAAAAAAAAAAAAAAAAATAATGTCCACGTGAACCAAAATAGGTGGAAATAATCGTTCAATATTCTAGTTACATTGCTGTTAGCAAATAATTTTAATAAGGGAAACCCATTCTTCACTCAACGGAGTATTATTTGAGTTGATGTGAGAGCCTAATTGACAGTTTGACAGGTTTGACAGTTCTTTTGTTCTCTATTGTATCCAAACTTGTTATGCCTTTATTGTGTCTTTTAAGTTCATCACTAATCTATTGATACTCATATGAAAAACGGAAACACTTATAAACTCTTTCTTCTAAATTAAAAAAAAAATCTGGTGTTACGGGTCACACAGCACACAACTTTCTCGTACCTTCGGTAATCGAAATTTGTGTTCTGTGCTCGTCACACCATATTTTTTGTGTCGACATAAATTTAGTTTCCACCGATATACTTACATGTATTAGAATTCAAGACAAAATTTATAAACATGGAAAAATATTTATATATTGTTACCATGACAACCATTTCTCCTTTCTTACTTTCTCTTACCCTATATATGAAATATATAGAGAGAAAGTATTTCATCAAAAATTCGATGTCGAGATTTTGGATGGATCTTCACGTTTTGAGGTCCCCTGAATCCAAAAAAGTGGTTTTCGCGACATGGTCTGTCTGTCTGTCTGTGTGTCTGTGTGTCTGTGTGTGAACAAAATATCTCAATAACGAAAAGAGCTAGAAGGTTGAAATTTTATATTTAAGTTAGGCACCCCCATGGGACGTGACACGAAGCTTTTGAACAAAATCGGCCAAAGAGTACTAGTACTTTACTGATGTACTTTTTCAGTTTTTTTCGATTTTCTCAAAATTTGCTCCAACGATTTTTTTTTAAATTCATAAATCAATTATTTTTTAGATGCTCTTTAAAATGTATATTCTCATTTTGCGATTGAAATCTTCTGAAGACCACTTTACTCTTGTATTTCATAGGCTAGATATGAGAAATGGTTCCAGCATGGTAACAAAACTATAAATGATTTTCCCATACTTATAAATTTTACATAGTGAATACAATTGTTCCGTACCTACGGTCTAGGCTGGTCAAATCGATTTCCTGATTTTAATCGAAAATCGATTTTTTGAGCTTCTCGATTTTCGATTAAAAATCGAAATCGATTCAGTGTTTTGAAAAAATCGAAAAAATCGATTTTTGACGGCCGATTTTCGATTTTCGATTTTCCAAGAAAGCGTGAGTTCTTAGCGACATGATCTCGTCCGTCTGTGTTCAATTTTAAGCTTTGAAGGATTTGAGCTACGAGGCTGGAATTTAAGATAGACACCCCCGGAGTTGCAGAGAAAAATAAGCGGTTAATTAAAATTAACCAAAAAGTACTAGTACTTTACCGAGGTAGTTTTTCAGGTTTTTTTGATTTTCTTAAAATAGCCTCAACGATTTTGATTAAAATTCAAAAATCAATTATTTTTTAGATGCTCTTTAAAATGTATATTCTCTATTTTTGAAGTACACTTTCCTCTTGTATTTCATAGGAAAGTTAGAGAATTTGTTGCAATGGTAACAAAATGTAAATATTTCCCCATGTTTATAAATTTTAATCTTGAATTCAGCCTTCGGGGCTGGTGTAGTGGTTAGCGTGCTAACCTCGTTTACCAAAAGTCACGGATTCGGACCGCAGGTAGTCCGATGATTTTATTTAAGCCATTGGATACCAAATGGCTTAAATAAGAATGCCTGGACCCCTAATATGTGTGTATTATCAATAAACGGATATCATAAAAGTCTTAAATGGCCTAAGTTGCCGTAGAAGACTGTGGTGAATGTGTGTGTGAATGAGAAAAAAGGGATTGAGGAAAAAATCTTGAATTCAAAATGTACCTTAAGCTTACTGTCGGAACCTAAATATATGTCCACACAAAAATCTGATGTGACAAGCACAGAACACAACTTTCGCTTACTGAAGATAAGTGAGAAAGTTGTGCTGTGCGACGAGTCCCACCCATATTTTTTGAGAAATATAGAAGCTGATGTTCAGCTCTCTTGGTTTGTTAAAATTTACGTTATAACGTTAAAACTTAAGTTATAAACACTAAATATATTACTAGCATAATAGTCAATGTGTTGAGTCTTAAAAGAAGTTATAAAGACTGAATAAATTGACTTGGGCATCAGTAATGCAACGCTCCACAAACCGCTTGGAAATCGTAAGCAGAACCTTAAAATCAACTTATGGGCATTAGTGAAAGATTTTTTTGTAAAAAAATCGAAAATCGATTAAAATCGATTTTTTAAAGGCAAAAATCGATTTTTATAAAATCAATTATTTGGTTTCGATTTTAAAAATCGAAAATCGAAAATCGATTCAGCCTCCGAATCTAATAACCCCTACTACGGTCATCAAAAAATTTTAAATTGAAGTTAATCTGGCAAATATAAAAGGGGGGGGGGGGTATATATGATGACCGTAGGTCCTGAAGATGGGATCGATGGGATTCCGAAACATCGACGATAATCAAATAGTTTTTTTTTTATCACCTTTATTGCCTACATCTACCTAATCCTATTATTACCCTTGGGCCGATTTTGTTCAAAGCTTCGTGTCCCGTCCTATGGTATCAAACCTAAATATAAAATTTCAACCTCGTATATCTTACCGTTGTTGGTATATTTACTTCAAGACAGACCATTTTGGGGTGAAACCATTTTTGAGTTACGCTGTTATATCCATCAAAATCTCGACATCGAATTTTTTGATGCTTTCTCTCTTACCTCTATATATATATATAGAGAGAGAGTATTGGATTCATGTCAAAAATTCGATGTCGAGATTTTGATGGATCTTCACGTTTTGAGGTCCCCTGAATCCAAAAAAGTGGTTTTCGCGACATGGTCTGTCTGTCTGTGTGTGTGTGTGTGTCTGTCTGTGTGTCTGTGAACAAAATATCTCAAGAACGAAAAGAGCTAGGAGGTTGAAATTTTATATTTAAGTTAGGCACCCCCATGGGACCGTGACACGAAGCTTTTGAACAAAATCGACCAAAGAGTACTAGTACTTTACTGATGCACTTTTTCAGTTTTTTTCGATTTTCTCAAAATTTGCTCCAACGATTTTTTTTTAAAATTCAAAAAATCAATTATTTTTTAGATTCTCTATAAAATGTATATTCTCATTTTGTGATTGAAATCTTCTGGAAGACCACTTTACTCTTGTATTCCATAGAAAAGATAGGAGAAATGGTTGCCATGGTAACAAAATATAAATATTTTCCCATACTTATAAATTTTACATCTTGAATTCAAATGTACCCTACTGTCGGAAACTAAATACATGTCGACACAAAAAATCTGGTGTGACAGCACAGAACACAACTTTCGATTACCGAAGGTAAGAGAAAGTTGTGTGCTGTGCGCCAGTCACACCAGATTTTTGATATGGATCTCACTATATTTATTGTATTTAACATCTATATTTAGTAAG
Source organism: Euborellia annulipes (assembly GCA_023213315.1). Lineage (NCBI taxonomy): Eukaryota > Metazoa > Arthropoda > Insecta > Dermaptera > Anisolabididae > Euborellia > Euborellia annulipes. The sequence goes on along the minus strand of JAKCPI010017661.1, from coordinate 5,586 downwards.
AGAAAGTAAAAACCATCGCTAATAAATTCTTATTTATAGAAGAAAGATCTAACTTTATTACTAGATACAAAATAAAATAGGTGACAAAGACTCATAAAAGTAAACGTTAATCTCTGGAATTCCTTTTATTCCTCACGAAAACTGATCCAAGGACTCGATTTGGCTAGAACCCAGAATCTATATTAGTAATAATTATAGACTTTTACGGATTTTTCATAAAAAATTGCCGGTCTATCTGGGTGACTGAGGATGGTCGGGTGGTTCATGCTATGAATTAAGGCCAGATGAAAAAGATAAGGTGCATATCATGCCAATTAAGTTATTATTGTAGTTAAATGTCTCCCTATCATTATGATAAAAGGTCAAAGTCGCTGAAGTAACTTCACTAGTTGAAACATTATTAAATACACTTGCTCTCCCTAGATTGACTCCATTGATCATATCGTAATTTAATTTAATGTTTCTCAAATCATGGCTTTTATATTTTTTCTTTTAAAAATTGTGCAATATTATTCAATACTATTAGAACAAAAGGTTGTGAAGTTTTTTTTTTTTTAAATTACCTTTTAGTCAACCCAACAGGTTTTAATTAATTGACTTAATCCATTTGTGAAGTGTTACAAAATATACTTGGTCGCTTTCACAAAGGTGCCCTGATCTCAGACACTCATATGTATATTAGATTAGATAAGAACAAGTATCTGTCCAAGTCTAAAGAACTAGACTAGATAAAAAATTGAATGATTTCTGTCTACAAAAGAAATCGATTTTCTCAGGTACCAATAATACAAATCAAATTAGGTTGGTGACGTTAAATAAAAGAACTTGATGAAGCCATTAAGCTGGTAAAATGGATGCATCGGCCGATGGGGATTTTTTTTTCTCCTATCTTTCCTATGAAGTACAAAAGAGTAAAGATGTGTCGATTTCAAAAAGATTCCGCCAAAATGAGAATATGCATTTAAAGAGTATCTAAAAAATACCGATTGGTTTTGCATTAAAAAATAATCGTTGGTAAAGGAATTTAGAGAAAACGAAAACCAGTGAAAAAGTGCATCCAGTAGATTAGTGGTACTCATTGGCCGATTTTAATTCAAAAAGCTTCGTAAAGTCAAGTCCATGGGCAGCCTAAATTAAATAAATGAAATTTCAACCTCCTGTTTCTTTTCGTTATTGAGATATTTTGTTCTTACCTTCTTTACGCGATCAATAGTGTTGTCAATATAGAAAAATATAGAAAAATATTGTCAATATAGAAAAATATTGTCGTACAATGACCGTGTGCGGGGTGATATAGATATTGAAAAAAGCATATTGATGAAAATTTTAAATTTTTTGATTTTCTAACATCAATATTCGAAAGTGGTGGGGATATTGACAATAATATTATTGATCGTGTGCGATTGCTTTTCGATCAATTTAGTTCAATTCTCAGTTCAAATAGAAATTTGGTCGAGGGAACATCATGCTCTTCTCATATTTTTAAGTGTGTCTGTCGTTGAATTTTAAGCATGAAGGAATTGAGCTATGAGGCTGAAATTTTATATATAAGTTAAACACCCCCTGGACCCGTGGAAAATAAGCTTTCAAAACAAAATCGGCCCAAGAGTACTAGTATTTTACTGATGTAGTTTTTCAGGGTTTTTTTTCGATTTTCTCAAAATTTGCTCCAACGATTTTTTTTTGAATTCATAAATCAATTATTTTTTAGATGCTCTTTAAAATGTATATTCTCATTTTGCCATTGAAATTTTCTCAAGACCATTTTACTCTTGTATTTCATAGGGAAGATAGAAGAGAGGGCGTATATAGAAATTTTTTTCGGGGGGGGGGGGGGGGCCTTGAACTCAAAAAATTTTTCTGTGGAAATTTTTTTTTTAAGAAACTAAATTTTTTTTCACACGAAAATTTTTTGCGGAACCAAAGTTTTCCATCCTGTGGAAAAATTTGTTGTGCTGATGTCTGTATATCCCTATATATGTATATGTGTTTGGGAAATTTCGGGGGGGCCCTCGCCCCCCCTCTATATACGCCCCTGATAGGAGGAGAATGGTTGCCATGATAACAAAATATAAAATTTTCCCACTTATAATTTTACATCTTGAAATTTGAATGTACCGTACTATCGAAAATTAAATATATGTCAACACAAAAAATCTGGTGTGACAAGCACAGCACACAACTTTCTCTTACCTTCGGTAATCGTAAGTTGTGTTCTGTGCTTGTCACACCAGATTTTATTTATTTATATTGATTAATAAATCAGGGCCAACGTTTCGATCACATTGGGACCATCTTCAGGGCCAGGTTAATGTCTGAAAATACATATAATCCTCGCCAATTATATTGGGCATACACAATTGTACGTAGCCTAATCATGATAATGCCTCAAATTTTATTATTATCATACCATGGACAGAGAGAGCGAATGACTTCAGCCTCATCTGCATTAAATACACGCTTTTTTTTACTCATAATCAAATAAAGAATTGTGTCCGGTCCCGACTAAAAATGCAAATGAAATGAAACTATTGACAATAATATTGATCAGTGTGCGGTCTATTATTATTGAATTGCATATTGACAATGGTATTGTCAATACTAGTATTGACAATACTATTGATCGTGTGCGGGGGTAATAGACAGACACACAGAGAGACAGACCATTTTGCAAAAACCACTTTTTCGGACTCAGGGACCCTCAAAACGTGTATATCCATCAAAATCTCGACATCGAATATTTGACATGAATCCAATACTTTCTCTCCTGTATTGTGTATTGTGATTTTCCACTTATTTTTCAGAAAGAGCAATAAAACAAAACCGAAATGCTAATTAGTAAATATCATTAAATTTATAGGGTTTTCATTAAATACGTCATTTGGTTTTAATTTTATGAAGTAAAAACTGCTAATTTTTACATAAAATCGCACTTTTCAAAATTATCCAATTTAGCTAAAACTTTACCATTATCATTTTCTAGCCAAAAGACAACTTTTAGGAGGTTCGGCCGAAAAAAATATTCATATATAGGTAAGAGAAAGTAATAAAAATAAAATGGTAAAATGTTTGTATGTATGTTCTATAAAAATTCACCATTTTCACTGAATGTTTTTGAAATATAGTATTTGAAACGGAGAGTAAGGTAGTAGGCCTAATAATTTGAATCTCTTAAATGTTTTGGGGGATTCACTATAATCAAATTTGTTCAATAAACCCTATCTGAACAGAATTTTTTCTTTTCTTTTTGGCAGATTTATGATTTATGGGCAGCGCCAGACATCCTACTTGAATTCTACTTAAACTTGCGTCTCTACTTGCAGCAACAAGAAATATCCTAAATTGGCGAAATACTTGCCGCCAAAGGCGGATTTTGCGGCTAGTATTCTATAAAAATTTTGAGTTAACCTAAAATTTTCAAATTTTTTGTCATTATATAAAGACAAATTGAAATAAAAGAACAAGAGAAATTAAAATGGAGAAAAAATGCATGTGAAAACAAATAGAAAACAAAATTCAACAAAAGAATTATTCAAATTTCTCTCTATTAAAAAGATTTGTTTAAATTTTTTTTTTTTTTTAAGTAAAGGTAAAAACTCACATAAATGTCGATTTGAAGGTGTCGGAATGATTTTTTGAGATTTCCCCGAGGGCCTTTGATGCTCACAGTTCTCGATTTAACATGAGCTTTGATTCCCTTCGGAATCTTTATCACTTGAGAGGAAACAATCTGCCTCATTTCTACAAAATAAGTATAAAAAATATTAATTAATTTGAATTTAAAAAAATAATACAATGAAATTGTATTTACCTTTAAAAAGGGAGAGAGAAAAACAACAATCTTCTCGTTGAGAGATCAAACAAGAAACTAAATAAGTCAAATAAATTTTTCTTTGTTTAATTTCAAAAATTGTTTCAAAGTATTAAAATATTAAAACTAAAATTAAATAATTTTTTTTTTTATTGGTAATAATAAAATTTAATATTTTCATTTCTTTTTAAATTATTAAAAATATTTTAAGGAAATATTTAATTTAAATTTTTTATGCAGATAGTCAACCTATATATGGCTGCATGGGCGTATCCAGATCAAAACGGAAGGGGGGCAACTTTTCTAATGCCACAATCTAACTGGAGAATGGGATAGCGCGTTTATTCACTGGGATAGCGTCACTCTAAGTTTTTTATCTTCTCTCGGATGGCATGAATTTTTCATGTTTTTAATTTTAAGTTTGAAAGAAGGGGGCAACTGCCTTCTCTGGATACGCCCTTGTATTGTTGTCTTCGCTTATTTTCTGAATAGCATTTTAATCGTCTTTTTGTCAAAGGACAATCACTCCTGAACCTCGAGAGTAAATAAATAAGACTGATGTAATGGCGCATGACAAGTCTAAGTAAAATTACGTTATAATTTACCTTTGTTACTCTTTATTTGTAAACATTAATTCTTCTGAATTAATTAAAATCTTCAAATAAAGGAAAAAATTCCCTTGAAGACTTGAACCCTATCTAACCATTAACCCCAACTGTTTATAATAATAATCACTTTTAAACAAAGACTTTTAAAATATATTTTTGTAGGTCGTGAAACTTGTTACTTTTTTTTCACCTGTCACTAACAGCAAGACGATTAATTAATATGTCTTTTAACAAAGAGTGTTTTGCTATTATTTCAATTAATTTTCGATTAATTTTCAAACTAATCTTGAACCTTGAGTTTTTTTTAAGCTTTTTTAGAAAATAGACTTTAAAAAAAATGAAAATCTTAGGGTCGGTTGCTTTAGTTATAATTAACAAGCTATCTCTCGGATAAGCTAGTTGTCTATGACTTTCGACAGGGTTGGCCAACCCGGGGCTCGCGGACCTTGAACATTTTTGCGCCCAGAGAGTTCATCATAATTTTACAAAATATTACCTAAATAGAGCGTGACAGATAGACAGACAGACGTTAGCGAATTATAAATATAGAATTATTTAATGCGATTAATCTAAAAAAAAATTTTTATTTTTTCGAAAATCAAAAAAAGGGCTTCTATAAATTGTAGATATTTTAAATAGCTTTAATTTAAAAAAAAAAATTTGCTGTTGATAGCTACAAAATTGAAGCAGCTGGAAACAAGGGGCGGATACAAGGGGGGGGGGGGTAAAGGGGGTAATTACCCCCCGAGATTCGAAAAAAATACCTTTTTTCGCGAAAAAAATTTATTTTTAATGTAAAATTTTTAAAATTAATACTTAAAAATTTGATGTGTATTTATATTCTGGCAAACAAATACAGAATGCGCTTTTTAAATTACCGAAATTAAAAAAAAATAGTGTGCTGTGCGACGATCACACCAGATTACCCCCCCCCCCCCGAAAACACCTCAGGATCCGCCCTTGACTGGAAACTCCTAAAATTAGCACCCCGAGACGCACCTTAACATGTTTTTATTTCAAAGCTATCAAAATCATAACCTTACTTTTTAGGTTAAGGACGCCATTTTTATTTTAAACACCACGTTAAAATATTAAAGGCACCCCCTAGACATGACATTAATTTTTAACACTATATACTAAATGTTAACGCTTTGATTTTAAAGTTTT
>JAKCPI010017660.1:0-13154 GCA_023213315.1 Euborellia annulipes | reverse complement strand
ATAATTGCACAGAGTCAGTGACAACATTTGGCATATGCATTGTTGTTTCGTCATAAAAAAATTATAAATGTATATTCCTAGGTCAATAATTTTTAACGATGGAAAACATTGACATAGGAATAAATACATGTATAATTTTTTTATGTCAAAAAAACAATGTATATGCCAAATGTTATCACTGACTAACACTGTGCAATTAGATATACTTATCTGTTCTAAGGACTAAAGAAGGCTCTTAAATTAAAAGAACTGAAACGTTTCCGGCGATTGGAACCGCATACAGAGTCTTTTTATTGGCTGCTCCTGCCCACAATTATCCATCTATAAATTTTATAATCTTATATGACCTCTCCAAAATTCTCATATATGTCCTGAGGATTGTCTCGTATTATTTGTAATTAATTATTACAAGGGTATTTTATGGCTGGTAGAATTTAAATCAGGAATAAAAAATAGAAGAAAGTGCAGCCAGGATTTTTTCTTTAAAAAATATATATATTTTTAACAGTTAACGTTTCGGTCTTCGTTAAATCCATCTTCGGAGCTGTTAGTTGTCATTATATACGTAAATTTGGTAATGTATTCAGTATTTTGACTTTTGATAAAGTGTGTTCCAAAAAGAATTTGAATCAAATGACAGTTAACCATGAAAAATTCTATTCTTCTCAACCAATATTTTATTTATACACTATCATAATTCAAAATTATATTAACGTTCATATTTATTTAACCAACGCTGGCCTGATGAAGTCACAAAAGACGAAATCGATCGCCAAAAGATTCAATTAATAAAAAGATAATATTCACATCTGCTGTTTTAATCTTCACCTACTTAATTATAACAACTGCAGACATGGAGCAATACATATATCATTTAAATAAAACATATATATTTGTGGCATAAGTTTGAAATATATATTGAATAATGAAGTACACATCATGAGGTTATGAATGGAATAAGACATTGGACAAAGACCGCCTCGACTTTGCTGGCAGAGACGTGCTCCCCAAAGAAAAAAGTCCAAAGGCGTTAAATTGCATGATCTGGGCGGCCAATACCGGTCTCCAAAAGGGATTGTTGAGAAACAGATGCATCTAAAAAGAGTCACTGTTTGGTGTGCAATGCTGATCTGTAATTAAGTTGAAATATTGTGAAGTAAAAGGCTGTTTTTTCTCCTTTGTCAACTTTACGATACCCAGCTAACGACACTTTTATAGAATATAAATTTAATTTATTTTATTAAATTTAAGCATATTAAATTAAAAATATTTCTTTTTAGGTCTACATTGATCCAGCTAAATTGTTACCTGTGAGTTATTTCCTTCCACAACCCCCCGGTGCCGTCCGGAAACGTGGAGGCGGCAGAGGAGGAAGAGGGGGTGGTGGCCGTGGAGGTAGAGGCGGAGGCGGACGTGGAGGACCTGGACGAGGAGGTTTTGGAGGCCGTGGAGGAGGATTTGGAGGTCGGGGAGGAGGAGGAGGAGGAGGATTTGGACGTGGAGGCGGTCGAGGTGGAGGAGGAGGCGGAGGAAGACATTCTTTTGGTGGCAGAGGAAGCGGTGGTGGAGGTGGCTGGAGAAAATAAATAAAACTCATATTTTTATATATACATTTTATAAATACAGTAGAACCTCGATAAGTTAAACCTCGCTAAGTTCAAAACCTCCGTAACTTAAAATTTTTTCATTTCCCTTCCCTTGACAGCGTAAAACCTCTATTACTTAAAGAACAAAACCTCTGTAACTTAAACAAATATTTTGAGCATAGCCCTCGATAATTTAAAATAATATTTTGGTGACCTCTATAACTTAAAGTATTTCTTTACATATCATTGAAAAAATAGTTAATGCAGAAAATCAAAAATACATGAAGCAGAAAAAAATTACTGATTTTTTTTGTAAATAAATAAATCTATTAATATAATTTATATTTAACTAAACTATTCTAAATAAACAAATAGATCAAACGAAATTCCTTTTTCACTCACGTGCCCAAAGTCAATAAACCTCGGTACGTTAAAAATTATATTCAATAACCTCTCTAACTTCAACTCTCGATAAGTAAAAAACTCGATAACTCAAATTTCTAACCGTTTCCCTTGAACTTTAACTTATCGAGGTTCTACTGTATAACTTTTTAATTTTTTATATTGTTTAAATATAAAGAACCTCTGTAAAATATTTCATTTAAATAATACTTTTTTAATATCAATCGTTTACTTCTTTACTAAATAATAATTCGACGTTCTAATTAGTAAAGTGCCTAACTCCATTTTTGTTTATTTTTCAGGATAGCCAAAAAACATTTCATTGTCATTCTTAGTGCCAATGTTAAACACTTTTCGTGCGGCAACTTATCGAACAGAAAAATTTGAATTACGCTTTTACCCAGTTCAGGGCATAAGGAGAATGATATTTTCAACATAAAATTCAAAAAAATGATTTTTGAAAAAAGTGGAGTCAGACACTTTTCTACTGAGAGCGTCGAATTGTTGGTTGGTCATATGCCTTCTGAACTCTCCCCTTAAAAATCAGAATCGGGAAGACGCCAAATTATCCCTCCTGCACTTTTTTTTATTTATTTTTTGTAAAATATATAAAATGATATTTCAAATTCTAAATTGCCCCCTCCCCTGAATAAGCAAATTTCCGCTCCCCCTCCCTCCAAGTGGTGAGCTGCACGAGGTTTTTATTTACCACCAATATAATCAGTGAGGCGCTACGGGAGAGGGGGGCTGATATAATTGTCGAAGGGCATTTCCTCTCTCCCCGTAGCGCCTCACTGATTAAAATCTTGGTAAATAAAAACCTCGTGCAGCTCACAACTAGGCCGGTTCCCTTTGTTTTGCGCCCGTGGCGGGCGCCTGTTTAGCCACGCCCTCGTTAGGGCCCTGATTATTTTAGTACTGGAAAATATTTTTATTTTTATTTATCTGTGCAAAAATAATTAATTTTGTAATGCTCTTGAGCAAAAATTTTTTGAATGTAGAAAAACTCATATATTTTTCTCATCTCACGTCAGTCTAAAGACTTTGATGTGAGTATTGTATCTCATCTGTTAATCTACATTGAATATTTAACATTTTCATAGAAAAGATGTTCCTGTATTAGGGTGCGTACACACCTGCGCTCTGCTCCGCTCGCGAGCAGTTCGCGGCTCGAAGTTCGTTGCTCGTTTAAATTATTTATTTTGACGAACCTGCCGCGATCCAAAGAGATGGATCGCGGCGAGCAGCTCGCGAACATCTCAAAACAACAACAACAAGCAGCTCGCGAGCGGAGCAGAGCGCAGGTGTGTACGCACCCTTATATTGAATAGAGACAGGGCAGGCAGGGTCAGCAAAAAAAAAAAAAAAAAAAAAAAAAAAAAACAATAAAATTCAAAAATGAGCCTTTTTATATAAAATCGATAAACAATCAACACAAACTAGGATACAATTCAATAATAAACAAAGATAAAAATATTTACCATTTTTATTTTTTCTTTATTTTTTACCACCAAATGGCTAAATCATTATTAAAATTTAAAAATTTATCAAATTCTTCTAATAATTTGATATCTTATAGATATTTCCACAAGTAAGTAGATCAGGTGTTACTTAAATTTTTAATTTCACAATTAAACATTTAAATTTTTAAATAGATCATCTCCGCGACAGATTGCTCTTCATTATTCGCCAAATGCATATTTTGATAAGCATATTATTCATCGTTTGATGCAAATTTCCATCCCTCCATGTAAAGTACAATTGGTATTTGTGTGGATTGATGGAACTGGCGAGCATTTGAGAAATGTTGACAATTGTATTAACTTTGTCCCAAAAACTTTAGAAGGTTTGAAAATGAATAAGTAAGTATTTATTTATTTTTTTTTAACTTTTGCATATGTCTCATTTTAGAATTAGGAAATCTTGAAATCGATGGAAGTCAATGCTATTTGGCTCCATGCGATGATGCTGATATCATTCTAAAGCCGGTGCAATGGTACGAAGATCCTTTCAGACTGAAAGGAAATAATAAATTACTAATATGTGAAACATATAAACCCACTGGTGAACCTACAGGTAATATATTATTAATATTTAGAGAAGGTATATTGTTCATTTAAATTCCCTTTTGATTTTAGAATTTAACTATCGGCGATGTTTGGCAGAAGCATTAGAATGTGTCGTGGAGCATGAACCATTTTTTGGATTTGAACAAGATTACACTCTTTTGGACATGAATAAAAGACCCTATGGTTGGCCTTTTTGTGAAGGATATCCCGCTCCTGAAGGTCATTATTTTGGCGGAGTTGGCGCAGAAAAAACAATGGCTAGAGAAATTTTAGAAATTGTTTTTCGTAGTTCACTCTATGCCGGAATAGATTTTCGTGGAAGTGTTGTGGGCCATTTCCCAGGAAAAGTAAGTTAGGATTTTTTTATCCTATTTGAGAGTTAAGTTTCTTATTAATAAATTTATTTTATTTTTCTTGTTCCTATTCGAACATCTACACTTTCCAATACAATAATAATAATATTGACTCGTAAAACTGATCCTCACAATCTTAATTTTAGTTTTACTACTTATTTTATTCCAACTTTAACCGTAAATATTTGACAATATCCTTTCAAGGGTAAAATTCGCATATCAGGTCGGGGAATGAGGGTCGTCAAGTCAATGAGTCTTCAAATAATGGTTTCCATTTAATAATAGATTTTGTTTTTGCCAAAATAAATCAAACAAAGAATCAATTATTTAATCAATAAAAGAGCAATATTCTCAAAAGATTCCCATTTGCACCAACTCATCTTAAGCTCGCAGTGAGCTTTCCATATCCTAAAAATCTGATGTGACTGGCACACAGCACACAACTTTCTCTTACCTTCGGTAATCGACTAGGGTTTAGTTTCCTCCGAATTTATATTCTCATTTTGCCATTGAAATCTTCTGAAGACCACTTTACTCTTGTACAGTGAGAGACAATATTAAGTCCCAACCATGCGTTTTCTACTTGTGATTATTTCATTGTTTTTGAAAAAATATTATATATTTTTTAATGGAAACTTTCTTAGTTCAAACCTAGAAAATTTCCAATAAAGATTTTCATTTTCTTTTATAAAAACAATGAAATAATCACATGTAGAAATCGCATGAGTGGGACTTAATATTGCTGACGTCATTGGCGCGGGTGCCCGCGTCCGCCGTCCGCGCAAGCCAAAGTCTACCTTAAGATCTAAAATGTGTTGGTGCAAACGGACATAAAAGATTTAAAAGTTAGAACTTCCACTTGAGAAATTAAGGACCGAGTTTTCCCTTTACCGTCAATAGGTATTAGATTGTCTTGAGTTGGGCCAATTTTGTAACTTTTCGAAAATATAAGGATTAAAAATTCAGAAAATATGTAACAAAAATTCTTTAATAAAACTATTTTCTTTTATTCTTAGTGGACTTTTCGAATTGGACATAATGATAATATAACTTCTTCTGACGATTTATGGATGGCAAGATACCTTTTTGGAAGAGTTGCTGAAGAATTCGGATTAGTCGTATCTTATGATCCGAAACCTATTGAAAGTGATGACTGGTCAACTAATCGACTACTAGTTGGATATTCAACAATTTGTACTCGTCAAGAAGAGGGTTTAAAGTAAACTTCTTTTTGAATTATTATTTATAGGAAAAGTTGAAATTTTCATGCCAGATAATGAGCAAAAACGTTATTTACAGCCGACAAAATTAAATGCTCATTCATCTTAATTTTGTGCAGTCTACTATTTAATTCTTTGATTTGCACTAATATACTCTGCCACGAAATTAGGCATGTTAATTAGAGATAAATTTTAATTCATCTGGAATTATATTGATTTAAGATAATAGATATTTAAATTATCAATTAATTCTGCCCCCACCCTCACTTTTTTTACTCTTGACATTTTGTTGAATAAATAAATAAATAAATTTATTACGACCCGCTTAGAGGCACCAGTCCTCGGTGGCTAGGTCCAACAAACACAATACAAATTTAAATACAATAACAAATACAACAAAACTAGTTTAACATTGCATAACTTCTACCGAAATGACATACGCGTTCATTATCTCTATATCGCCTGCTGAGAATCATAGTGGCGAAAGTCCGAAAATTCAATTTTTGAGTTGAGCCTACCAAATGTTGCTAAAAGGTCTTCTCTTTTTAGTGCCAAAGTGGCCAAAATATATTTCCATTCCTTGACGCCTTTTCTCGAATTGTTGAATTTTGGACTTTCGCCACTTCTCAGCAGGCGATATAGTGGGTTCAAAAAGAATCGAACTTTTACTGAATCAGCTTTATTGCTTATTTTACAACATTTAACTGTTCCCTTCTAAATAGTCCCTTCTACTGGCAGTACATAGTTTTCATCGATTTTTCCATTTTTGGAACGCCTGGAACTTTTTGTAGGACGGCGCGCAAGTTTCTCGTCGCTTTGTCCTGTATCTCCTCTATGATTTGGAAACGGCGTCCAATCCATGTGTTTTTCATTTTGAGGGATGACAATGCGCCAGCTCATGTCACTCCTTGTCTGCAAGCTCTAGCAAAACACCCCATTCCTGTTGTGCCCCATCCACCTTATTCTCCGGACCTAGCCCCAGCAGACTTTCCTGTTTCCCAAACTGAAAAACCCATTGAAAGGACATCGTTTCCAAACCATAAAGGACATACAGGACAAAGCGAAGAGAAACCTGTGCTCCCTCACACAAAATGTGTTCCACGAGGCGTTCCAAAAATGGAAGAAACGATGGGAACGGTGTATTGCCAGTAAAGGGGACTATTTTGAAGGAGACAGTGCTTAAAATGTTGTACAATAAGCAATAAAGCTGATACAGCAAAAGTTCGGTCTCTTTTTGAACACACAAAGTATAGTATAAGCCAGCGGTTCCCAACCCGTGGGCTGCGGGATGATTGGAACTGGGACGCGGATGTCTTAGGAATGAAAAAAATTATATACAGTATATATAGTCTATATATATACACTGGACCTCAGCGTTTTTTTTTTACCGAAAAAGTAGGGCACACTTCAAAAAAGGTTGAAGGCTGGTATAAGCTCTTGAGAGTTTGAAAGCCTAAGACTGGTCGTCCACTGGAAGCGTAAACGTGCTGCCGCTTTGTAGCGGAGAGCGATAACAAGAGTCTTTGTCACACGTGACAGGGGTCGTACATTGCACGCGACTTCGCGCTTCATTTGACCTGTAGCACGGATACGCTTATTGCCGCTCTTGTAGCCCTCGAGCGTTTACGCTTCCAGTGGACGACCAGCCTAAAAGATTATCATAGAAAAAACTAACTTTAGTGCCGCTTTTGACATTGCCTTATATTAATATGACCAACAACCGATAATTATAGGAGGCAGGTGCTTATATATATATATATATATATATACACACACCTAATGACTAGAAAAAATTTGGTCCTTGCAAAAATCATAAATTTCCACCTATGGATATAATAAATTATTTTATTTTTGATAAATATTTAATTATTATTTATAATGTCAATATACTAATAATTATTTTTAATATAATTGATAGAGAAATAGAAAACGCAATATCAAAACTTTGCAAAAACCATTTACGTCATATGCAAGTTTATGATCCGCAATGTGGAAAGGATTTAAAGAGACGAGATAAAGACAAATATAACGAATTTTCCTCAGGTAATAAATCCAGATCATTTTGTGTAATTTGGAAGAAATAATAATTTTTGTCATTGTTCTATTACCCTATTTTAGGTACGGCTGATAGAGAAGCTAGTGTATCTATTCCCAGAACCACAGCTATTGAAAAAAAGGGATATTTAACTGACAAAAGACCATCATCGAATGCTGATCCTTATCAAGTAGCCAACGCATTAGTCCGAACTATCCTTTTAGACGAATAAACATCCTCCCTTTTAAATGAGCTCACACAATAAAGTTTTCTTCAATTTCATATGCAATTCTTTAATTTTCAATATAGGCTATGTAAATTTTGCAATCTTGAAAAGTATTTAGATATATTTTTATAATCATGGACGTATCCAGGGGAGGGCAAGGGGTAGCTGCCCCCTCCCTTCCAAACTTATAAAAAATAAAAAACTGAAAAAAATGACGCCATCCCCTATCTCCAGTTAGCTTGTGGCATTTAATAAAAAGATATAAAAAATGACATGCCACCCATGCTCTAGGAAATATGATATAAATTTAATTTTTTATTAGAAATATAGAAATTAGAAAAAGCATTTCAAGCAAAGAAAATAAATAAACTTCCTAAATATTGAGAAGGAATAGTTATATATAGTAAAATTATGATATATATATATATATCATATATAAGTAAGAAAAAGTAAAAACCCCAAATAACAGTGGGTATTTTTAATTGAAAAACTCGGTGGGTTTTGCCCATCTGGGGAAATTCTATGCCAACCAAGTGAATAAGGCCTTTTATAACTTGTTTATTATTTTTATTTAAATGAATATCACCATTATTATAATTCTGTTTTTTACTAATAACAAAGTTATATTCATGTAAGACATTCGAATTACTTGTTATTTATACATCCATATTGATATCAAATTAATTGAAAATTTTTCATTCATCGAATGTATGGGAGGTCATGTATAGGTCTTTTATATATATATATAAGCTTATATATATATTTTTCCTCTCGGCTGCTGAGGGTTTATTGGATTTATTTATTATATTACACCAATTACAACTGGAGGACGTTCTATATATCGATATTTATCGACGCTCTCAGTAGAAAAGTGTCTAACTCCTTATTTTTTTGTATTTCCTGTTGAAAAATATTCTCCTTATGCCCTGAACTGGGTAAGAGCGTAATTCAAATTTTCCAGTTCGAAAAGTTGCCGCACGAAAAGTGTTTAACAGTGGCTCTAACAGTGACAATGAAATGTTTTTTGGCTCTCCTGAAAAATAAACAAAAATGGAGTTAGGCACTTTGCCAATTAGAACGTGGATATATATATATATACACGAGGGGATATGTAATAAGTAATGCAACACATTTTTTTTCCTGAAACAGGGGTGGTTTTATTCAGCATTCACATACACCATGTTATTTTCCAATCTTTTAGCTACACAACAGTTTTTTCAACGTAATCTCCATTCAATGCTACGGCTTTACGCCACCACCTTGAAGTGTGGGCCTGCACGGTTCCATTCCACTGGTTGATGTCGTGCTGCATCAATAACTGCATCATCATCCGCGTAGTGCGTTTTTCATTGGGCCAAACAGATGAAAATCGACGGTGCGAGATCGGGGCTGTAGGGTGGTTGAAGAAGAACCCACTGAAGTTTCGTGAGCTCCTCTTGTGGACTGTTCTTCCTCATCCACCCTACAGCCTCGATCTCACACCGTCAGATTTTCATCGGTTTGGCCCAATGAAGAAAGCAATCCGTGGGACGCACTACGCGGATGATGAAGCAGTTATTGATGCAGCAGTTGGCTCCGACAACCAATGGAATGGAACCGTGCAGGCATACACGCCCTCACTTCAAGGTGGCGTAAAGCCGTAGAAGCTAAAAGATTGTTTAACATGGTGTATTTGAATGGTGAATAAAACAACCCCTATTTCAGAAAAAATGTGTTGCATTACTTATTGAACTCGCCTTGTATATATATTCTTAATAACAACATCAAATCACATTTGTGTATATTCAAGAATTAAGCCAGATTATTGGTTGAATGGGCGAATCTCAGGCTGGATCATGTAGTTATTAGCCTCTCAGAAATGGTTAAGCTCGAGTTTTATTTTCTTTAAATTTTCATTTAGCATTCAAAAACGAAAGAGATAAAAATGAGGATATTAATGATATTTAGAAACAATGGGAGATAAATAAATATAAAGTGAAAGCAAACCGGGGAATTCAACGAAATATTCGAAAAAGGTTCAGGGAATGTAATGTGCATAATCGAGGATTGCAAGCAGAAGGGTTTGGAGTGTGAGGAAAGGGTATTTTGGAGATTGAGAATAAAAACGAGACTCGTAGAAAAAAAGAAAGAAAATAGGGATAAACATATATATATATATTATATTTTTATTTTTTCCTCTCGGCTGCTGAGGATTAACTGTATTTATTGATTATATTTATATTATACCGATGACAACCGGGGGACGTTCTATATATATATATATACATAATAACGAGTTTCAGAGTTGAAAATATCAATGATAAATTGTAAAAATAACAATTTTCATTTAACCGAGATATTTAAAAGTCTACCCCACGTTGCGAATTATTCAAATTGATTAAATTCTCTCAAAATTAAAAATAGAAATGTCATTTCATGAATAAAGTTTTATGGAATATATTCAAGGGGTGATATAAAAAATTAAATTAAAAACGAAATAAATTATTTTTTAAAGAAAAATAAAATATTCAAATTTTATATTTATCATTATTTATTATTAAAAAAATTTATTAATGTTCCAATTATTTTCATAGACCACTGATAAGAGATAGGAAACAGCATCTCATATAACAAAATCCATATAAAAAATAAAATTTAAATAATAAATTATTTTAACTTTAAAATATGAGATGTAAGAAATTTTTTTAATTAATTTTGTTATTAAAATAATTTTATTGCTTTGAAAAAAGAAAAATATGAATTTTTAACAAACTTGAATTTAATTTTTTTTTTTTTGATATAATGAAAAATAAATTAAAATAAAAATAAAAATGTATTTAAAAAATTATTCTAAATTATTTTTTAAAGTTAGAATAATTTATTTTATAAATTTTTTTTCTCTTATAAATTTCTCTTTATGAATAAATGTCAGAGTTTGTCACCCATTTGACAGCTTCTCTGACTCGTCTCTGTGATCTCGTGTATGTCTCTGCCCGCCTAAATACTTATCATAATTTCTCATTTATTTAATTTCTTGATTGTATTTTATTAAATATTTTAATTTATCTAATTATTTTCTTAAATGTGAGTGAATTTTTTATAGTCTGTGTTCGAGCAAAATCTGACTGACAGCTCTTGCAGAAAAGGTAATAAAATTTTGATATTTTACACTTGAATCTTATTAACATTTCGATTAAATTTAAATTAATAGCATGTTTTATTAATTTATAGAAAGTCTTATGCAGTTGTAATCCTAAATATTACTTCCTTTTATTTCCAATTTACAAATAGTTTTGATTTCATTTTGGATCAGACAATATTCATCTTTATATTTAAAATAAATGATTATTTTCTAATTTGAAAGAGAAGAGAATGGATTTATCAAAATCATTTATTAATTTATACCCCCATTTATATATATTTGATCACCATTATTAAATAAAGATTTTTTCTCTTTTATTTTATTTGTTAATCTTTTGGCATGTGACTCAAGTACAATTTATTTACTTATTATTTGCATGTCATTTGTGCATGAAGGGAATTATTGGCTCAAAGTTTAACAGTAAAATATAATAGAAAATTTTTTATAAAGTCTCTGTTAATAATATCAATTAAAAGAGAATGTGGGAATAATGGACTAAATTTAAATTATATATATATTTGATTAATCGTTAAATAATACACGATACAACATTTTAACTCAATCACATAAAAAAACGCACACATTGGGGATCTCAAATCAACAAATAGGCCTAATCACAGCTTACATTAAGAATAATAAGACTTTCCATAAATTAATAAAGGGTGCCATTTATCATTGCCTAATCGAGTCAATTTGTTTTTGAGGAAACTCATTTTTTTGCTTTTTGGTGAAAATATGAATTTCTCAATGGGATCAAAGTAAATTTATAGATTTTCAGAATTTAATTCATTTTTAAATTATATATATATATATTTTTTACTCTGTGGGGCAAATTATGGATAATTTAAATTTTTTTTTAACATTCCAAAGTATATATATATATATATCTCTATATATATAAAAAGACTTGTGACTTACTAAGTGATGACAACGCCCAGCCTAAACTATAATACCTATAAAGCTGAAATTTGGCATGTAGATTACTTTTATTGCGTAGGCGTCATTTAAGAAGCGAATTTTCGAAATTCCGATTTTAAGACCCCCAAATCGACATTTTTGGGTAAAATTTTGATTTTACTATTTCTTAACCGAAATGAGATAGCAATTTGCTTTCTTCTCTAAAACCTTCCTTAGATAAAATTCAAAAATCATTGTTTCAGGGTTTTTTGAAATTCGGCCCTTAAGTACCCCAAATCTCTATTTTTGTGAAAAATTAGGATTTTTCAACTTTTAACTTAAATGAGATATCAATATGCTTTCTATGCTAAAAGCTCCCTAAATGAACCCCTAAAAACCATTTTCGGGGTTTTTTGAAATTCGGCCCCTAAGGACCCCAAATCTCTATTTTTGTGAAAAATTATGATTTTTCAACTTTTAACTTAAATGAGATATCAATATGCTTTCTATGCTAAAAGCTCCCCTAAATGAACCCCTAAAAACCATTTTCGGGGTTTTTTGAAATTCGGCCCCTAAGGACCCCAAATCTCTATTTTTGTGAAAAATTATGATTTTTCAACTTTTAACTTAAATGAGATATCAATATGCTTTCTATGCTAAAAGCTCCCCTAAATGAACCCCTAAAAACCAATTTCGGGGTTTTTTGAAATTCGGCCCCTAAGTACCCCAAATCTTTATTTTTGTGACAAATTAGGATTTTTCAACTTTTAACTTAAAGGAGATATCAATAGACTTTCTACGCTAAAGGCTCCCCCCCCAAATGAATCCTCCACTAACCTCCCCTTCTCCTAAAATTAATTTTTGGGTTGTTTTTCGAAATTCGGACGCTAAGTACCACAATCCATCATTTTTGTGAAAAATGCATTTTTAATTGTTTATTTACAAATTAATTGTGTCTTATTTTAAAATTTTTGTAAGATTGCTACTTGAATATATTTTCATAAATTTAACATAAAACATTTGTCATTTTGCTGTATCATTTAAAATATCTTACAAAAAATGCGGGATGAAGGTGTTATTATAAGTGTGCAAGAAACATGCCAGCAAGTCCTAAATTTGCCCGCCGGAGGCGGGCAATTACTCTGCCAAAGGCGAGCAAAAGAGACTCGCCAAAGGCGAGCAAAAAAAGAGCTTCGCCGAAGGCGAGCTCGGGGAATCCAGGGGGCCGAAGCCCCCTTGGCTAGC
>JAKCPI010017658.1:0-28766 GCA_023213315.1 Euborellia annulipes | reverse complement strand
TATTCAAATCTTTCTTATAGTAATGAGTTTTGTAAAAAAAAATCTCTTTGAAAACTATACAAATTAAAATAATGTACATTATTTTGGTTACTATTTATTGTCATATTTATATTTGATTTTGATTCGAATAAACCAACGATATATTTTGTAGAAAATATCTTTTCTTATTCTGTACACATCAAGTACTAAAAAAATTCACCTATATAAGTTATATATAATTATGATTATCTTTAATAACGATTTAATAATTTATATTCATATGATAATAGATTGATTCGACTTTTCGTGCGGATCCAACTGCGGCAGCCACACCCACACCTGGCAAAGATGAAGCAAAAATGCAAGAGAGGAGCAGTATTCCATCAACAACTCCAGC
The DNA here is from genome assembly GCA_023213315.1 of Euborellia annulipes. Taxonomy (NCBI): domain Eukaryota; kingdom Metazoa; phylum Arthropoda; class Insecta; order Dermaptera; family Anisolabididae; genus Euborellia; species Euborellia annulipes. The sequence continues at coordinate 28,390 of JAKCPI010017658.1, read as the reverse complement.
AGCGATCGCCGATACCTCATCATCGTCATCGCCACCACCTGTCAAACGAAAACGACCCACAACACAACGATCCCAATCACCACCACCTCCTGACACACCACTTGCATTGACTCCTACTAGCAGGCCGCAAAGGTTAGGCGTTTCCTCTCTCTATTTAATACAAAAATGCTTAAAACTTTCTTTAAAATTAATTTATTAATAAAATAAACAAGTGATAAATAAATAAAATGTATATATAATCTATTTATTAGGGCTTGCGATTTAAGCCAGTCTTCTGCGGAGCCATGGGAGCAGCCACAACAACCCGGAGATGAAGGTGACAACACGCCCGAGATGACGCAGCAACATCTAATGGAGCCTCGGCATCCTATGTCCTCCGTCTCCCCTCTCATGCCGCATATGTTCCTCGAAGAGCTTAAGGAGGAATCAACACGTGCTGAGACCACAGATGATTCCCTGGACTCGGCAGCTCTTTTGCAACAACAGCAACAACATCAACATCAGATGCACCACACACAACATCAACATCAAAAGCACACACCATTGGCAACTGCCGATACTGGTCAACTAAAAGGTATCTTGGAAAACATGTATATACGCATGGGATTACTAAAAATAAAAATACATTCTTACATTGGACTTTGGAAAGTGAAAAGGAACTTCTTGTCCCTCTTGCGAAGTTAAATTATCGGTACTGGCATTTTAGTCGGATTAGGTCAAAAATATCGATTTTTTGGGTTTCGATTGAAAAACTCAATTTGCGAAATTTCCGACAAGAGGTTCCATTTCACATTCCGCATCACAAACCCCTCCCTCGAAGTCAAGCAAAAATCGATAAAAGCATGACATCGATAATTATTGGGTCGGAAGTTGGATGTTATTTTTACTTTCAAGTATTAAAGACATTTTTCTCTGTTTATAGATAAAAATGAGCTTCGAAAATTATGTTCAAAATATTATGCATACCAATTTGAAAAAGGATAGAAAGAAAACTGCACATAATATCCCGAATATGAATATGATTTCTGGCACATTTTTATAAATAAACAGAAAGAAAGTAATATTTAATGTTTCGATTTAGTATTTATAAAATATACAAATAAAACACTTGGTTTGTTTCAAATTATAATAAAACGATAAAATTAAAAACATTTCAATGAAAGTAAAAGTATTAAACAAAATAGATATTGATTTGCACCATCTCAATATTTTTACTTTTGCCAGCTAAAGATTTGACATATTAAGTTATAATATCTAGGGAATTTTTTATATTTATAATAGATGACTAACGTGAAGTGCTCTGAACTCTTTCATCCCCATGCTAATTTAAGGTCCAATGTTTTTATTTTATATTTACTTAGCACTAGCGTAACCAGTGCCGGATTATCCATTAGACATGTTCAAAATCTTCGGGTCATGCCCCAGGGTAGGGCCTAACTTAAATATAAAATGTAGGCAGCCTCAGCCAAAAAGTTCTAGTACTTTACTGATGTATTTTTTCAGTATATTTTTCGATTTTCTCAAAATTCGCTCCAACAATTTTGATTAAAATTCACAAATCAAATATTTTTTTTAGATGCTCTTTAAAAAGTATATCAGTGAAATTTTTTGTGGAAATCGTTTGAAGTACACTTTGTGCTAATCTTCATTAGCATTTCGGCACGGGTTAAAAGCTTAATTTGAGGGCTTTCACCAATGCAATCTTATTTTTTTGTGATAATTGAATGATATGGGGAGCGACCGTTCAGTATTTTAAGTTTGGTAAATAAGTGCCACCCTAATATATATATACAAAGAAATCCTTAAAGGAAGAAATGTGTAATAAAATCATATAGGTAAAATGATTAGCTGACAGGACCCCCGAGATTTCGACTGCCTAAGGGCCTCCTTGTTTAATCCGGCACTGAGCTTAACGTTTTCAAATTTTAATTATTAAAAAAATCAATTTTAGTTGCGCAAAGTGATTAAGTTTTTGCTTGTTTCTTATTCAAAATTTTGACTTAATTTTTTTTTTGATATTCTTTTTTTTTTTTTTGCTTGTAAACTAACAAACTAATTTTAATTTATTTTTTTCCTTATTTTTCTTTGCGGTCAAGGTTAATTTTATTTTTTTTTTTTACTTTTCTTTGACTTTTTCACACATCACCAATTCGATTTATTTTATTTTATTCGGTCTATACACTTTTCAACATTGCTCGAAGCTTTGTTGTATTTATTTCGTTAAATTGGAATGCCTATTAAGATATTTTTTTTTTATTTTGGTGTTATTGTTTTTTTTTTTTTTTAAGTAATGCTTTTATGAAGAATATTTTTTTTTGTTGTTGGTTTATGGTTTTTATTTTTTTGGTAGTATTGATGGTTTTTTTATCTTCTATTTATTTGATGGGATGCTTTTTGGATATTGGAATTGGCTGCCTTGTTTTGAGAGGTCTTATTTAACTATAATTTTGTTAAAAAAAAAAATTTTTACGAAAGAAACAATTGTTGGGGCTTGGTTGCAGCCGAATTGCCTTATAGGCAGCCAACTAAAATCAAAGGGAAACGAACCCATTATGATGACGAGTGCCGAAATGAGTTAGCCTCAGTTCAAACACCTTCAGACGACGAATACGTCCTCCCATACCAGAAGTTGCCGTACGCTTGTCTTCTTCCCCGGGCGCCTGTCTTGGCCACTTGGGCCAAAGCCAGGACTTCCGAACAACTCGCCTGCGATCTCATGAAGATCCTCTTCTCAACAGAAGAGCGAATTTTGTGTAACGTCAACGGCAAAATGGGCAAATTGCAGTTCAACGTATGCAAAATCCAACTGATCAGAGAAGTTCTTCTCTACTACAGTAGTCTGCCTTTAGCGGAATTCGAGGAACAATGGAAAAGCTGTGTCACGAAAATGGACACCGCCAATCGTGGTCTCAAGAGGAATCTTGTACGTCGGGAACGTAAATCCACTATTAACGTTTTGTAATCGTATCAGGTGGGTCTTCTACCTCCTCTTTTAAAAAAATTCTGCCGCCAATTGCCATCCAAAAATAAAAATTAAAAAAAGAAATGTTTGTATGAATATTGTGCCAATCGACAAACATCCGAAAATATATTTTTTGATTGATGCAAGATAATTTTAAAAGAACTGGGGTTGGATGAATATAATCTATTTATCTAGCGACGTTTATACTACATTATATTGTATATTTACAATAAACCTGTATAAGAAAAATGTTCCAAGAGGCTCATTTAGAAAAGTATTAAAAAAAAGAAAAAGTACAACACTTTTAAATTATTAATCAACTCATTATTTAAGAAAATTTATTATTTAACTCTTTTAATTAGTTGTATATGTATGCAAATAAGAATAGGAATTTTTTAAATAACATTAAGATGTTAAAAGGAAATAGCAACGAATTTGGTTTAATTCATAAGGCCTAATAATATATTATATATATAAAGCGGACTTATACTATGAGTTGTAATCAATTAGCTTTTGAAGAATTATAATAGATAAAGCAGCCAAAAAAATTTTTATATGAAGAGCACACACGGGAAAAACATATTAAGTCCATTTTTGTTTGTTTGTATTTTTTTTACACTATCTGGTGGCAAAACTGGAGTACTTCTATGTGCTAGTTTCATGCTTTTGAAAAACGTGAAAGGTCCAATAATAGGTTTGTTCGTTTATCTCAATTGGATGCACATGGGCTTAAAACGTTGTTTGATTATAACAAGTGGGTGGAGTTAAGGCAACTTCCTCTTAGTTTGATTCTAGCCCTGGGTAATTTCCCAAGTGTTTGATTCAAAAGTGGGCATCCATGGCTAGTGTTTCTTTCAAGCAAGTGGGCGGAGCGTGGGAAGCACATGCACGCTTCCCGGCGATTGATTTTCTCGTTTTAGATGCCAGTGGACGCCCAAACTTGCTCGTGCTTCAGAGCATGTATAGAAAAATGGCGGCCGGTTTTTTCGTTTTTCTGCAGGTTGACGTTAGCGACAAGTTAGCGCGGAATTAAAAATTCTAAAAAAAGGAGCATGTGTAGAACAGTGGCGGGCCGTTGATAAGCTAATACTACTACTAATACTCCAACATTTTGAGGGAAAACATGTGCGACTCGGTAGGGTTTGTCTGGTAAGGTCCTCGGGCAGTCCGAAGGCACCCCAGAGCAGTCCGAGGGCTACCTTAGTTTGCACACAGCGAGGGCGTGGGAAGGTGTGGATCTGGGGAAGTGTGGGCTTGGGCTGCTTGTGTACAGTGAGGGACAATATTAAGTCCCACCCATGCATTTTCCACTTGTGATTATTTCATTCTTTTTATTAAAAAAAATGAAAATATTTATTGAGAATTTTCAAAGTTTGAACCATTAAAAAATATATAAAATTTTTTTAAAAACAATGAAATAATCACAAGTAGAATACGAATGGGTGGGACTTAATATTTAGATTGATAATAAATTCATTTTATATTACAAATGTTTATTTTTTCTTATGAAAGAATGGAATGATTTGAGTCACGAGGGGAAAATTTATTTTAAAAAAAAACGTCAAATGATATGAATTTTGTATAATTTCTCCGGCTTTTTTCGATTGGATTTCCCCGGCTTCTCCGACTTTTTTTGGAAAACTTGGTTGGCAGCACTGACCGTACAACGGAATAACAGAGTAAACAAACTTGAACAAAGCTCTAGTGAAAAATTGCAAAAAATGGACTTATCATTTTTTTCCCGTGGGCTCTTTATATAATATCGCCAACGATATAATATAAAAATAATTTAATATATAAAAAATATTTTATTTGGCTGCCTCACCTATTGTAATCTTCTTGAATCGTCACAACAGCCATTGATATTAGTTTTTTATTCCCCCAAGAATAAATATTGGCAAAATATAAGAATTTAGAAAAAACTTTCCTTTTTTTCGAGTTTGTTGTCTAAACATTATCCATATATTCAATTGGTTGGGAGATTGCGAGTTTAACCAAAACTATTTAGAGCCTATTTTTTATTCAAAAAAAAACATCTCAACTCCATTATTTGCATACAAAAAGGAGTATATTTTTAGGGGATTTTTTAATATAATCGAAGAAAAGAATAGAGCCCTAAAAATCCATTGTAAAAATGTTTTGTTTGGTTGGAGCTATCCTCAGGCTTTTTAATTTACTTAAATTGAACGTTTAGCTTACACTATAGTTTAATTCTATGTGTAGATGATGCATCTTTAAAAAAAAAAGCTGAAAATGGCTCCAAACAGATCGAAATATTTCTTTGCTGGCCTAATATACTTTTCTTCTTCTCTTACCATCAGAGAGAAAAGTTTTTCCTAGCATTTACTTATTCCTTTCGTGATATTTCATTTTTAATAAATTCGTTGTCGTCCAATTTCTTTGTTACAATAATAAAAAATTTTTTTTTTTATTATATATATTTGTAAATAATAGGCTTTCATTTTAATTGTTATTTGTTTTAATATATTTTTTTATTTTTATTTTTTTAATTCATTTGAATAATTTTTTTTACATACTTAATTCCCTCTAGGATTGGGACTTTTTGCAATAAATCGACTTCCAAAACTTCGTCCTTCCCATTTTGTTTATGTGATGATGGATGAAGTCCAAATATAATATTGATAAAATTTAATCTTTTTATAGTTTATTGTTTGGACGTTGATGTTTGTTGGTTTTCTTAAGAATGGAAAAAACATTTTTATATAAAAAATTTTCTATTGTTGAAGTATGTTGAGTTGATAGACGTTTTTTGTTTCTTTTTCTGATTATATACCACCATCAAAAACAACAATAGAATATGACATTACATTTGATACAAACATTTTTCGAATTATATATATACGTATATATATCAGGGCCTCCAAATATGACCAGACAGGGGGCCTTTGAGCAGATAGTAATCCACGTGGGAAGGGGTTGGAGATTGTTTTTTATTTATTTTATTACAAATCATTTTTAAAGGGCTTGTTTGCCCTTAATTGTGTGAAAGAAAAATGACATTGCTTTATTCTCCCAGTGTCACTCAGCCTCTGTGTGGCGGGTTTTAAAAATAAATCAGTTTTATCATATTTGAACGCCCTAGTTTATGAATAAAATTTGAATTAACAAAATTAATTCTAGTTACGTTTTATATGTCATTAACATTTTAAGAATAGGTTCGAATATACAAGTTTTTTAAACTGTAATTCACTTATATTTATATAAATATGCTCGTTCCTAAAATAAAAAATTTGGATGCCAAGGTATTTTAAAAAAATACAATACATAAGTAGTGTTAATTCAAAATTTATTCTCATAAAAACAAATTTATATATATATATATATATATCACGACTAACAGAATTAGTCAATTTCATTCTTCCTTTGTCCCCATGACCTCCCGTGATTGGAACAAGCTCCCTGCGTCTATCTTCCCCAAAGCCTAGAATCTTCAGACTTTCAAGTCCAATCTCAACTGGAATCTTCTCAGTTCCCGCAGTTGAGTTTTCCTTTTATGCTTCTCCTTTTGTTTTTATTTTCTTCCTGGCTGCATGTGACCACTGGTCAGGTTTTCCCCCCTTTAAAATTTAAAAAATTTATTTTTTTTTTTTTTTTTTAAATTTTTTTCCCCCCCCCATATCCCCCCCCCGGGCACCCCCCCCCCCCCCCCCCCCCAAACCCCCCTCCACTGGTATTATAGGTCTTCGGACCTTATGCACCCATTCAAAAAAAAAATTATAATATATATATATATATATAAGAGTAATTAAAATGAAATTTTCAAAGAAATTTAGTATTAGTTTAAGATATAAAGGACTATAATTTCTTAATATTATAATTGAATCCCGATTATTTTATTCTTGCCGTAATAGAACGGAAAGGTCAGGTCCTTATTGAGATGCAGCGGAGCACCGCAGGAGACGTGACCTGCACGAGTCTTATGGATCTATCACAGAAACTGCATGTCCTTTGTTATGTGTCGCTTAGGCCAGTCTAGCGCAGAACTGTGCTGCGTCTCAATTTAAAACTTCCACTTGCAAAGGGCAGTAGCACTGTACTTCGGTTTGCCCTAATTTCGCCTCCTCGCCTTAGCTTTTATATAAAAAAAAATTTTTTCATCCTTTTCAAAACCAACAGCGTTGTCAAAATAATAAAATACAAAAAAAAATAAATAAATTTCAATGTTTAACAAGTTAATTATTTTTATTTATTAAAAATAAAGTCCCCAGTCCGGATTCTTTCCAAATTTTGAAAATGTTAAAAATTGTTGTTAAACCAATGGGAAAAGGAAGCACATTGGATTTCTTAATAAACTGTTATTATATATTAATTGTATATAATATTATATATATATTTAAATATTGTAAATAATAGGTGTATGTATATATGTATAACTATAATATATACATACATATATATTATATATATATATTTGGTAAATGTCTATATTGAAAATAATATTTATTGAGAATTAGTATTTATCTACAATAGATTATTAATTAAAAAATAGAAGTACGTCATCTTGGATGCGTGCAATAAATAATAAATGTAAATAGAAGGTAGCCAAGTGTTTATGCGTGTAGGTGCCTAGACGATTGAGCATTCCAGAATAAAATAAATTATTAAATCACGTGCAATGAAAAGCAAATTTGAGTTGTGATCTCTCTTCTTAAAAGAACACTCCACAAGGTGATGAGAACTAAATAAATAAATAAATATTGGCTCATATTTGAGGATCACTTTCCATTTCTAAGAAAAAAAAAATATTTTCATAAAAGTTAATCAAATTCTTTTTTTTTTTTAGTAAAAAAGAAAAAATTTTTCTCCACTTTATTGAAAATAAAAATCATCACATGGAGTTTCTTGAAATTTTATTTTTAATGAATATATTATATACTTTTTTGAAGGGTTTAGTGCCTCAAAAAAAAATCCATTGGTACTTTTGATACTTTTATATTAAATAATATAATAATAATAAAAATAAAACAATATACAAAAAGTTTTTAATAAAAAAAAAAAATAAAGAGAAATGGGAATCGAATCAAAGTAAATTTATTGCCAATCGAATGTAAACAAATTTTTTTTTCTTTTATACGGATTGATGATGGAAATTTTATGAAGGCGTTAAATGAACGAAGCAGCTTGTTAGGTTTATTTCAATTAAATATTCACTCTCTGCCCATGGTATACACACTAGGGTGAGCCAAAAAACTCATTTTTTTATTTCGAAGTTGGGAATAGCGTTGAGAATTATATAGACAAAGAAAAAATGATCAAAATTGGTTAACATCTTCCGATCGCGCATAGGCCCTAAAGTTTGACAAAACATGAAAAAAACTTCATTTTTCCGATTATTTTTTAATTTTTGAATTCACACCATAATAAAACAATGTTCTCATGTTCAAAAATAAAAATACTGTAACTATTACGTTAAAAAAATGTATAATAAAGATATTAAAAAAAAACTCAAAAATGTAACTTTTTAATTACTTTGGCGAATTTTGGGGCTTATGCGCGACCGAAAGTTATCAAATGATCTAAACCAAATTATTGTAAAACGCAATGTTTTTAGGCTCTTTTAGAAGACGTTACAAACTATTACATTACAAAAACATCTAATTCATAAATTAAAAAAATAGTCACAAAAATGAATTTTTTTTTCATATTTTGTCAAACTTGTGCGACCGGAAGATGTCAACCTATTTTGATAATTTTTTTTTCATTTTTTTGCCTATATAATTTGCAACTTTTCCTCTTTTACAACTTCAAAATAAAAAAAATAAGTTTTTTCGGCCCATCTTAATATATACTATTCATAATCTGGACGTTAGCATAAATATTTTATATCTGCTGTTAATAATAATGTCCAAAATAACCAAACGAGTTTCAATTTGTTGACAATGGCTTCGTCCTAAATGTGACTGAAAAATTTCCCCTGCTTGTGTTATTAAATTGAAAAAAACCTAGGTGCCTCGCTCTTTTAATCCCTTCATATGACTATATACCTCCTTCAAAGAAATTTTGTAAAAATAAATAAGTTCCTTTAAAAAAGAAAATGTTTCCGAAAGAATTTTGTGATATCGGATATTCAAAAATACTTTTTATTATGTTTTTTACTTTATTTAAAAAAAAAAAAGTTTTTTGGAAACATTTTTCTTTTTTTTTTTTAATTCCATTTGTTTTTATTTGTGATTCATTAATCTCATTTATTGATGAACTAGCAATTTCAAAAAATAAATAAATGTACTAATAGGATTGCCAATTAATAATAATAACTTTTTTTCATTTGACTTGAAATATTACATATACAGTGTGTATATAATTTATGAAAAAATTTTATTTTCTAATATAAACCATTTGAACGATGTCGATGAGAGAAGTGACTGTCATTGGACTAATTAAAGCCAAATGTTTTTTTTTTTATTTTTTTTTTGAAATTTATCGTCCGAATTTTTCTCCACCGCCCTAAATCAAAACATTGGGGTCTGTGGAAAATTTTCACCCCCTCTGTAGCAGCCGCTCACAGTTTGGAAACACTGATTTAATATTGATACATTAACCGAAGATAGGAATCTGAACAAATTCATTAATTTAAATAAAAAGTTGAATTGAAAAATAGAAACGCTTTGCAAATTTTTTTTCTTTTAATTAATATAATTGGAAATTTTTTAAATAATTGGCAATCCTATCTTTTCTAATTTGGCATGTTTTCTTCAATATCCAATACATTTTTAAATAAATAAAAACAAAACAAAATATATTTCTAAATTGGAATCCTTTGGAAAACGTGCCTAAAATAAAAGAACATTAAAAAAATGTTTAGAAAACTTAGAAATAATAACTCTGAGCCATATTAGCATCGTCCAAAAAGAATGAAAAAAATACGCTTTGCTAAAGAAAAAAAAAAAAAATATTATCTCTAGAAATATATATACAGATAAATATGTTTAATTAAAAAACAAACACTGAAAAGTTTAGTCTAGAGAGTTATTTATTATGTATGTTTATATAAGCGTGCTAATTTTTAAACAATCGGCTCAAACAAATAAAAAAATGCTTGGTTCACTTGATAAAAGTGTTTTTATATAGAATTTCTAGACAATTTAATGTTAGAAAAAAAAAATTAGAAAAAAAATAAACATCAAAAATGAAAGAAAAAAAAAGAAGCTAGTTCGGGATACGGGATAGGGATTTCAAAAAGTAGAGATTAATAAATAAAAAAGAAAATGTAAAAAAAAAAAAAAACTAGGAATTTCCTAGCAACTTCTAAATAATATATTTAGATAGTAATAGGAAAGGAATATATTTTATTTAAGTTCGTCCTTTTAATATTAATTTAATTTTTAGTACAAAAAGAATCAAAACCTCGCTTTATTTTTTTGTATTCTGCTCGGAATTATTTCATTGATTGTTGTTGTAAAGAAATATTAAAGATTTGGTTTAAAAAAATATCAAGAATATTAATATTTAATAATATGACTTGGACATGAGCCTTCCCAGGAACAGCACCTAGGTATAATAAAAAACTTTATATTTTGTTGCCAACATTTCGAAAGGTGGTCGCACTCATCCTCAGGGCACGCAATATTGTCTTACTTATTTTTGACAATTTTGCCTTCCCTGAGTGCGCTAGCTCTCGAAACGTCGGCAACCAAATATAAAGTTTTTTTATTATACCTGTTTTTTATTATAGCTGCTGTTCCTGGGAAGGCTCACATCCAAGCTTCCATTTTAAATAAATAATATATATATATATCAATTCTTTATATAGGCCTATAATAAATCTAAATAACCAGCTGTATTTTTCGGAAATTCAAAATATATATACAATATATAATAAATGGTTGGTACAAAATTACAATTATTAATATATTGTTTTATTTTCATTGCAATGCTTTTAATTCATGAAAACATTCTTCCCTATTCATAGATTAAAAATGCGCGTCGAAAATCATATTTATGTTAAATTGAAGGAAGGTTTAAAAAGTTCAAATTCCAAGCTTTGCCAAGTTTTTGTAGGCGAGTGTCAAGCTTACGTCCTCTTCCACAACTATCTCTATCTATCCTTTGTTATCAAAATCCCATGGTCGCCCTCGCCTTAAGACTTAATGTCCGATTCGAAACTTGTTTTTAACTCATTCGTTTGTACCTTCAGCTGAAAAGCTCATTTAATGTCTCAGCTTCCCTTACTTTTTTAAATTGGCAGAGGATGATTAATCGAATATGACTTTGGTCGCGCATTTTTATCTATAAACAGATTTATAAAATAAAAACATTGCAATGAAACTATAAATAATTTTAAATAAAAATATTGGGACCCCCCAAACTATATATTTTAATATATATATAATCTTTTTCAGGGGCGTATATAAAATTTTTTTCGGGGGGCTCGAACTCAAAAATTTTTCTGCGGAAAATTTTTTTTTTAAGAAACTATATTTTTTTTCACACGAAATTTTTTGCGGAACATTTTTTCTATTGCGGAACCAAAGTTGTCCATCCTGCGGAAAAATTTGTTGCGCTGATGTCTGTATATCCCTATATAGTATATGTGTTTGGGAAATTTCGGAGGGGGGGCGGGCCCCCGGCCCCCCCCCCCCATAAATACGCCCCTGATCTTTTGTATGAGTGTCATAATTGAGTTCCACTCATGCACATTCTATATGTGATTATTTCATTTTATATATATATATATATATATATATCTAGCGCGACGCCCGCCTTCGGCGGGCTTCGCGTCTAGCCAGGGGGCTACGCCCCCCTGGACCCTCCGCCAGCTGGCTCGGGCCGCCTGCGGCGGACCCTCGCCTTTCTTGATGAGAAAAGAAAATTATTATTAATACTAACAACTAAGTATTCAGTCCAGTGCCTGCTTGAGGATTTGTTTACCTTCATAGAATACACAACTGCAAAGAATATTTAAATATTTCTCTATACATTTCCTATGGAAGAAATCGTAACTTTAAGATTTAATAACTCAAAAGTTATAGAAATTTCGGGACCCGAGTATTTTTCCGGGACTCGCCATAACCTCCTCTATAAGACTGCAAAATTTCGTTTCAAAATTCCAACGGGAAGTTGGTCAAACAGAGCGTGACAGACGGACAGACGGACAGACAGACAGACAGACGGACACTCCGTAATTATTATATATAGATATATAAAATTTTAAATGGAAATTTTCGTGGGCAAACATTATAAATTTTCCATTAAAGATTCTTTTATAAAAACAATGAAATAATCATATGAGAAAACGTATGTATGGGTATGTAAAAATATTAATACCAATACATAAATTGTTGTTAATTTTGCACCCATCGAATGAATATACAGTATTAATATTATATTATTAATATATATATGAAGAGGGCCTGGGTATTTTTTTGAACAATTTCGGAGGTTTGAACCTTTTTCTTTAATGTCTTTAAATCTAGCAATAAATTTTTTGATAGCACTCACCCAGGACTGAATGTATTAGAAAGGTGTAGACATATTCAGTCCAACAGAAAAACAAAATATATAAGTAAAAATTTAAATAAATTATATATTTTTTTATATATTTTGTTTTTCTGTTGGACTGCAATGGCCTGTCTACACCTTTCCTAATAAATTTTTTCTCATGATTAAAAGGAATCGGCTGGTTTTTTTATATTTTAAAATGTTGTTAGTGGACTAAATAAAATGTATAGTAAGAGTTTACTTTTTTTATTTATTCACATACTGTATACTTATGAATTAATTTGAGGTACAGTTAAGGCCAAAGTTAAGTCCCATACATACGTTTTCTCATATGATTATTTCATTGTTTTTATAAAAGAATCTTTAAGGGAAAATTTCTAAGGTTTGCCCACGAAAATTTGCATTTATATATATATAAAAAAAACAATGAAATAATCACATGTAGAATGTGCATGAGTGGAACTCAATTATGACACTCATACAAAAAGATTATATATATATTAAAATATATAGTTTGGGGGGGTCGCAATATTTTTATTTAAAATTATTTATAAGTAGATATAGTTTTACATCTATCCGTCCTTTTTTAAAAGCTTTTTATTTATACTTAAGGCTCAAAAGTAATAACTTATTTTTAACAACAACAATCAAGAAAAAAAATTCCAAATGAACTGAATGAAATACTCATTATTGAATAAAATTTATTAAATTCTTGATGATGATGATGAAATAGAAAAAATTCATATTTTTTTTAAATTGAGGCTCGTGAAAATAAATAAAAAAATTTTGTTTCAAAACAAATGTTGAATTATTTTTTGTTATTTTCATTATATATTAATTATATACAAGCATTCTCATTGTTTTTTTATATATATAATTTATATATATATATATATTTTATTTTATAATATTTCTTTATTTTTTACATAAATACTATATATGCATATATACATATAAATCGGTGATACAAGTGGATGTAGTTTTTGAAGTGAAAATTAGAAAGAAAAATAAAAAAAAAATATCTTAATAGTTCAACAAAACTTTAACTCCTTTCTCTTTATCATATCCTTCCTTTTACAATTTTCATAAATCTAATATTTCTTCCCGTTAAAAAAATTTTTTTAAAGATTTTTAACTCAAAATAGTTTTTTTTAAAGTAAATAAACTTGTATATATATGATACAGGCGAAGATTGTACAAATTGTTGAGTTAATTATATTATGATAGCGAGATGAATAGCTAAATCAATATGTAGTAGAATAAATAAAAGGCCAAGCAGCTATGTTTATTTCTTTATTATGGAATCCACAGCGACGTTTCGGTCGAATCTGCGACCATCTTCATGGCTAGGGTTCAGTCAACAGAAAAACCATTCCGTAAAAAAAATTCATTACGATCTATCAGCGATCTATAAAAATTACCCTAATAATAATAATTCAAACCACAAAAGCTTTAATAAACAGGACAAGATTAATCATAAATTTTTGTTGCATAAGACGAATTGCTAACCCTTGACAAGGGGCAGAAACTCTACTAGGGGGGTGTAGTTAAAATGGTACTTTCATAAATAAAATATAAATAAAAATGGTTGTGTCGAATAAAACCGCATTCTCTTTTAGAGTATATAATTTAACAATCTAGAATTATGGTTACCCAGACGTCCGGATGAACCGAAAACGTGTCAATAATGCAATAACATGTAAATCCGCTCTCTGCTCATGTCCTTGTTATTGAATCCATATCATGAAATAATTTCTCAGTTTAGTCGGTCTCCATACTCTTAATTAATTTCGCCCATGTGTCACTGGTGTATTACCGAACTTGCAGCAAGAGAAGAATTAATTGATCAGAGTTAGAAGAGGAATGAGAAGTTCTTGTTCGAGTCACAAGATAAAGTGAGAATATAGAAATGATCAAATTCGAGACAGAGTTAAAGTGAGAATCAATGTTTTGTTCTGTTTTGATTTTCATCTCTTGAAAGTTTCATAATCCCCTATAATTATATTCTCGTTATATATTTTTCGACCAAATTAGATCTTCACAGGGGCTTTTGATACATACAATTCTTATTGATAATGATATTAATTTCTAATTAGGTATGAAATTTTATATCTTTAGGTCTCTTGTTATAAAAAAATATCAAATGAGATGTTCTCGACTTCAATCTTTTTGGGCCAAATTAGATTAATAAAAGAATTTAATTTTCGGTTTAACTGTAGTTTATTTGTAAAAATTACAACGTTTCGGCCACTCATTCTGTCGTCTTCTTCAGGTACAATTCGGCTAAGATTACAAAGATTGTTATATCTGAGACTCTTGATGTTGTTGTCTTCTTGACTTGCTTGTTAGATATACTCTTTCTAATCTTAGCTGAACTGTGCCTGAAGAAGGCCACAAAATGAGTGGCCGAAACGTTGTAATTTTTATAAATAAACCACAGTTAAACCGAAAATCAAATTATTTTATTAATGATAACAATTGTGAAAGCCTAACTCCAATAAACAAATATTTAACAAATTTGTGTGTTTACAAGTATATATATAAGCTTATATATATATATTGTATAAGCTAGATCTCAAAAATTATTTAACTAAATAAATATTTTTAATTTTACTTTTACTTTCTCTTACCCTATATATGAAATATATAGAGAAGAAAGTATTGCGATCATGTCAAAAATTCAATGTCGAGATTTTTTTGTGTAAAAGTGATGTTGGTTTGGTTCGTCATGTTTGGCTAGTTTTAAAAATATTTCCAAAATATTTTTTATTTACCATTTACTATAATTGAAGAATTGTGAAACAAAAAATTCTATAAATTAATATATGAAATGAAAATTATCTGGCAAATTTAGTTGGATTTTTGGCCTCCTCATCTCCATTAAAAAAATCTACTGAAACTTGTGAATCTTTAGCTTACATCTTTTTCTTTCTTTTGCGCATTAAAGGTAAAATTTTATTGGAAGAAATTTTCATAAGGATAAAAGATAAAAGTTAACCAATTGAATTAAACCAATGTCTTTATTAATTAATTAGAATGAACTTCATAACGGGAAATAGAACATCCCTAAACAATTATTTCGCCCTCGGGCTTGGTTGGACACCAAATTGCTTAAATAAGAATGCCTGATCCCCCAATAGAATAATTACTAAAATACTGAGTATCGTAAAAAGTCTTATATGGCCTGAGTTGCCGAAAAGACTGAGTGTATGTGTGATGAGTGTGAGTGTGAATGGGAAAAAAGTGTGTCTTTTTAATAAAAAAAAAAATTATTTTGGCTGATTTAACTCGATCGTCTGTCATCAATCAAGGACAGTAAGTAGTGAAAGAAAATGAGATCGGTTTTTTGAGCCACAAATTCATAGTTACATATCGACGCTCTAATTAGAAAAGTGTCTAACTCCACTTTTTTTCGAAAATCATTTTTTTGTATTTTCTCTTGAAAAATATCATTCTCCTTATGCCCTGAACTGAGTAAGAGCGTAATTCAAATTCTTCAGTTCGAAAAGTTGCCGCACGAATAGTATTTAACAGTGGCTCTAAGGGTGCCTTCCCACGGCCCGTTTTTTCACAGGCCCAGCTCGCGACCACGCGCCGTGGGAAGGCGGTTGCCTGAGGTGGCGCGAGGAGGCGCGACGAATCCGCGGCGAGTCGGTAACTTCAAAGGCGCGAGCCGGCGCGGCGCGTTCATGCCTGTGCAGGCCTGTTGTTGTTGGGGTAGACTAGACAGACATCAACATGTCCGTTCCGATCTAGACCGGGCGCGGCGCGGTCTGGCCTGTAAAAATACGGGCCGTGGGAAGAGTTCCTCCTGAAGTCCGTTCCGATCTACGCGCTGCCCGTTTGCCGGGCGCGGCGCGGCCCGTCCTGTGAAAAAACGGGCCGTGGGAAGGCACCCTAACAATGACAATGAAATGTTTTTTGGCTCTCCTGAAAAATAAACAAAAATGGAGTTAGGCACTTTACTAATTAGAACGTCGATATGTTTAAATGATTTATAAAGAATGGATTAGTGGAATGAAACTTTTATGAATTTCAGCCAAGAGTTCGGCGGAAGATGAAGATCAGGCGTGTGACCTCTCGCAAGGTACTCGATTGAGTTAGGCATATCTTGGCTGATTCTGACATGGGTATGCTTTTGAAGCGGGACGCCGAGGACAACAGGCGGCTTTGGCAGCAGCAGCTGCGGCGACAGCATCGGCTGGTTCTTCGAAGACGACAACGGGTGCCGCATTTCCGTGTCCGTTCTGCGAGAGAGCCTACACCAGCTGGGGTTTTCGTCGACGTCATGTGAAAGCAGTCCACGCACATAGTCAACCTCGTCTCTCCTGTAAATGGTGTCTTCGGGTATTGCCGTCACTTGACGATTGGGAACGACATGTGATTGCAGAACATCACGTACCAACCGCCGATGCACATGAGAGTCTCATGATCCTCGAGGAAGCGCATATGGTGTTGCAGATCCCGAACCCTACACGACTCGACACTTTTGTAACTCTAATCCGTAACGCCGCGGCTGCGACTAAAGCTCAGCAGCAGCAAAATGAACAAAATCTGGCCAAGCCGAAGGAGGAAGAAGATATTGACGTTCTTGAATCACCGCCTATCTCGCCTTAAAATTTCAAAAAAAAAAAAAATGAAATTATCAGGTATAAAGAAAAAGTTAAGTCTTAGGTATTATTTTCTCTAAACAGAGTATTTCAAAATAATTTCTACTAGTAATTTTAATAGTCTACTAATTCCATTGTCTATGTAATGCGATTAGGGATTTCCTGTTCATCTTGTTTTAAAAAGGATAGTCCTGTTTTCACAAATCCGATAAAATTGATTCCAAAAATTCATACAGGAACATTGAATTTTATTTGGGTTTTTAATCATTTTTTATAAATAAATATAATTTAAATCTGCTGGGCGGCGGTGAATAAATGAAACCTTTCTACCTTTACATATTTATTAAGCCCTCGGTCAAACAGAAAACTGCCTGTCTGCGACACGTCGGTTTAGTTCCACCGAGCCTTGAACAAATAAATATTTGACTGCGCAAGTCGCCATGCTCAGAGATTTTTTGATGTATCGTGTCATATAATTTAAATAAAAATAATTCAATTAGGGAAATCTGTTAAGACAGAACAATCAGGAATCAATGGTAATTTAAAATATATGACATGATCACCCCCAAAAAATTCTGAGAAATAAATCATTCGAGCTGAAATATAAGTTATATATAATTTTAAGTAAAGGTGTGAAGGTGATTTAGAATAAAAGGTTTTATTTTTTTGAATTATCTAAAAAGAATATAAAATTATCCTTCAGTTGTTTTTTGGTCATAATTGAAAATTTATTTTAAAATATAGTATAAGAAATTCTCATTATTAAAAAAAAATCTTTTGCTAAAAAACCTCTCATCCCTTTTTTGGTTGGCAAGCCAGGACCATGAAGTTATTTTCTCCGTCTCTTTGGGGCAGGTCGAGATTCAACATCCTCCGACAACCTGAGGCCGGTGGGCAGAACCTTCTAG
Source organism: Euborellia annulipes (assembly GCA_023213315.1). Classification (NCBI taxonomy): domain Eukaryota; kingdom Metazoa; phylum Arthropoda; class Insecta; order Dermaptera; family Anisolabididae; genus Euborellia; species Euborellia annulipes. Next base: position 10,451 of record JAKCPI010017658.1, on the reverse strand, counting down.
ATGTCTTTGGAGGCAAACAGATCACCATCATCTGTATTCGTGGAGGTGGACATATCGCCAGCATCTAACATTTCTTCACTCTTGGTCCATGTAAATCATCTCCACCATTGTGGCTTTACACCTTTATCGCTGCGGATAACAAAGCCAACCAATCATCTATATAAAGCCCTTTCCTTTCCCATTTTCGATGTGCAATTCAATTTTATTTTAGATTTTTCTTTAATATTGTATTTTATAAAATTTATTTTTCCTTCTATTTAAAAAAAAAAACCGCAGAATCAGAGTTCATTCCCTAGTACAGCTGCGACCAGTACCGTTGCGATATTTTTTAATTTATTTTGGATTTTTGCATGAAATATATGTCTTTTTTATGACTATTACTAGAATGTTTTTCTCTAAATAAAGCACCATCTTTTTGAAAAATATAGGCTTAATATATTTTGTCAGAATTAATTATTTTTTTTTTAATAACACTGGTCAACTAGGTTTTCTTCACGAGAAATCTGATTAGTGAATCTAGTACATTTTTTTATACTGAATTCAGATATGTAGCTAGAATTTTTCCATCAGGCACAGTTTTAAAGATATAGAGAAAAATAAATTTTAATAGATAATTTTCAAATTTTTTTAAGGCGACACCTTATGCAGATAGTTATAATACATATAAATTTTAAGTTTCAGCCCAATTGGAGATCATTTAGACGTGCTGCAAACCACTTAAAGTTTAGAAAAATCGAATTTTTTAGGTTTTTTTTTGTTTTGGACATCCCTAGTGCAATTTTTACCATCCCTAAATGTAAAAAACATATTTACGATATTCTATAGTTCTTTGACTTTTTAAAAATTATTCATTCGTTCTGTTAATTATTAACTGAATTATTAACAAAATAGTTAAAAAATATATATAGGGCCTAATAGCTATAAGTGTATTTCCAAAGAACTCTAGAATATTGTCAATATATGGTTTTGCATTTAGAGATGGTAAAAATTGAATTAGGGGAGTCCAAACCAAAAAAACCCAAACAAATTCGATTTGTCTAAACTTTTTTAAGACTAAGTAGAGCCTTGTTTGAAAAGGATGGAATTTTTTCAATCAATGCTCAAATAGACTGTTCATTAGCCAGTCAATATATCGTTTAAGATATAAGATATTTTAAGACGTTTGCCGCAAGTCCGATTGGGCTGAAACTTAAAATTTATATGTATTATAACTATCTGCATATTTCTAAGAGGTGTTGCCTTGAAAAAATCTTGAAAAAGCAAAATAAGAGCCCAATTAGAGCACATTTTCTATTAAAATTTATTTTTCTCTATATCTCTAAAACTGTGCCTGATAGGGCAAAACTGATATTTCAATTCAGCATGAAAAATACTTCTCGAATCTCATATCTTTATCTTTGTGAAAGAAAAAAGTTCATTTTTGTCGACTAGTACAATCACTCAAAACGAGATTTTTTTTTTGTTTAAAAACAAAGTGCCTTTTTCTAACATTCAAGATTAATAATAAAAAAATAAGTTCCTAAAACAAAACTAATTTTTTTACTAAGACAAAAGGCACTTGAAGGTTCCGATATTGTAGGAGATATATTAACAATTTCTACCTCTTACTTATTTCTTATTAAAACATTTAATTTTCATTCAAAAAAATAATAGATAATCAGTTTATAGTTAAAAACTGAAAACATATATAACAGCAATAATTTTTTATTTTAAAATACAGTATCTGAATTTTCTATAAATTTTGATATTACTTTCATTTTATGTTTATTAATGTATTTTAATTAATAGTATTAAATAAAAGTGGCAAGAAAAAATTTAATTAATTCCACTATTTAAAGATTAATAATTAAAAGACATTTTCATTATTTTAATAGTTTTATTATTATAACTTGTTGTTAATCATAGATTGTTGATTGATATTTTATTTATATTTTTAAGTAATTTTTGTTTTTCTTATTTAATTGATCTCCAAAGATTATTTTGCTAAATAAATAATGTCTTAGACATGCTCTACAGCTATTCAAATACTTTTAATAAATATTTTGTTTTGTTATTTATATTTGAATATTATTTATTCCTTGCTCTACAGTAGAAACAATGTGATCCGGATTAATTGAAAAATGAGAGAAGGGAGGAGGGTTAAAGCATGTTTTGTCTAATTCATTAAATCCCGACTTATATATTAAAAACATTTTGAAAATTATATAATCTCAGAAACATGAGCGTTGACAAAAAAGGAGGGGGGGGGGAAGGGGTTTAGATGATTCATCCATATAAATTATTTAATTTTTAAGAATAATATTTTTTTATTAGAAATGATTGTAGAGCAAAATTTTTCTTTTATGTTCTGTGAATGCTGTTTTCTTCTCTCAACATCGAGATTATCTGTTATTTATTTTTGTCTTATTTAATTCAATCTTGAAGTTTTAAAAGGATTATTGTCCTAGTAAACCCAATTTTTTTTCTAATTTAGGGACACTTTTTTACTTTTTTTTGTTTTCCTTTCTGATATTCATTTGAAGTAATCCACTTTGTAAAGGCAAAAAATTTCCTATTTGGTATCTAACAATGTAAGTAATAAATAAAGAGAATTTTTTAGCAAAATTTCTTCATCAGAGCTTCAAAATAATTAGGAAACGTCTTCTTTTCTCAGTGACCATTTCTTAAGATCGCCTATTTTTTTTTCATCTTGTACGATGATCAATTTCATGTTAACCTGTGGTTTCAGAATTAACATCTATCGGGGCTAGCAATTTTTCACCAATCTGTAGTTTGGTGTCATTAAGTGAAACGGCTTCCATAAACACCATAATTATTTTGACATTTATTGAAAAAGCGGTTGCTAATCGAGGAGTGAGCAAAATTTTTCTAGCTCTTTTCTTTAGTTTTGTAGAAAATAAACGTTTCTGTTCATTTGCTTGATGTTCTTCCTCGCTATTTTTTTCTAATTCTGAAAAAAAGCTGCTCGAATCGGAGACAATATCAATATTTTCCACTAGAGTTAAAAAAGGAAGCTATGTTTAATAGCTTTATTGTTTCTATAATACTATAAATTAACAAATTACCTAATAATTATAAACTTACACTCTGAAACAGCCAGAGTGGATGGGTCATTTTCGCTTCCTTTTTTTTCTTTTTCTAGTCCTTGTAACCTTAGTCTCGCAACAGCATATAATTTTCTATCGACAGCACACTTTGAACCAGTCGCGGATCCAGAGGAGTTTCTCGGGGGGGGTAATCTGGTGTGACTTGTCGCACAGCACACAATCACACAGCATTCTGTAGTTGTTTGGCAGAATATATATACAAATCAAATTTTTAAGTATTAGTTTTTAAAATTTTATATTAAAAATATAATTTTTTTCTCAAAAAAAAATATTTTTCTCAAATCTCGGGGGGGGGGGGGGTCTAGTCGTTTCTCCAGGATATCGCTATATATATATATATATATATATAATATCGCTAGTTTTATTTTTATTTTTTAATTTCATCTAAGATGTTTTTCGGCAATGAAGCCCATTTAGACCCTGTTTCTATTATTACAATTGGATTGGTAGGCAATCCAATTGAAATAAATTGTCGCATGAGACGGGATGCGAATCTGCAACCCTTGGTACAAATGGCCAGTTCGCTAACCACTACACCATGGCCGGCCCCCCCCCCACCCAACAAAAAAAAAAACCCCCAAATTTTTAATTTAAAAAAAAATTCAAAAAATTTTAAAAAAATATTTATTTTTAAAAAAAATTTTCCCCAAAAAATTTTTTTTCCCCCCCCAAAAAAATTTTTATATCCCCTCTAATGGGAGGGCCAACTTCTGCCATATATTATATAGAGCTTAAAATTTACTTTTGCATTTATGAGGTTCTTGCTTTCTTCCAAAATATTAAGCATTCTTCCACGACGAGAATTGCACTTTCATTAAAATTAAGTTTGGCAAAGCGCATGTTATAAAATAAAACGCGTAGACAATCTTCCTTCGACGGTAACTTGCTCCCTGTTATTTGATATGTATATGAAGAAAGTCACTAGTTTTAACCACCTGGAACAAAATATAAAGTATTCGAATCTCGTCTTCTCTCAGTTAAAAAAAAAAAATTAAAATTGATATACTTTATTATATTCATCCAAAAATAATAGAATTCTTAATAGGTATCGTCATATCTCTTCGAAGAGTCTCGGCATTTTGTTTGGAAGGATTAGCTGTTTCTTTTAGATGAGACATCGTTTCTAGGGAGCACCTTGTAGAGGTTCCTTTCATGCCCCCCAAAAAATTAATTGAGAGCCTCTTCTTAAAGCACTTCGATGAATCAAAATCCATTGAGTAGATGTCCTCTCTAGCAGTTTGTGTTCTGATAATTAAATATTCTTCTCTCTATTTTAAAAGTATAATGATCTTGATGGGTATGAATTCTCTCTCACACTCTCACCAAAAGTGAATTTGTTCCACCAAACTGGCTGCTGATTATCCATCAATTTCAATTTGTAGAGATTTCTCCCCAGGTTGGTGAATATTGTGGATAATGGAAGCTTATTTCATTCAAGTTTGTCACTCTAAATAAATTTCAAAATTTGAGAGAGCGACAAATAAAAACTTTTTGAATGGCATTTGACTCGAGGATCGAATTTGTGCGATTTTATAGATTTGTTAGAATATCATCGTCCAACCTGAAAATAGAATATTTATAATTAATAAAAAAAAAAGAGAAATATCAATCTGCACAGTTTTTATATTAATAAAAAATTTACCTTTTGAGTAGATGATTAGATTTGATTGCAAAAAAATTTCCAAAAGAAGAAATTTAAGATTTTGACTCTGAACTTTTTTTTTTTTTTTTTTTTTAAGTCATTTCGGCTGCAGAGGTCATTTGACTTATATAAATATTTATTATTTATTTAAATACATGTATCGAAGGCTTCCGGCGGGTGTTCAATGGTCTTGTTTTTCGGGGGCCACCTATCCCGATTTTCAGCACCACTTGGCGTTGCTTAACAATGATGATCTTGGTGGCTGTTGTCCCTCTTCTTGCCAGGCCCTTTTGAAAAATGCAAATTAAAGATTTCTATTGTAATGTATGAGTTGTGATGTCACATTCAACTTTGTGTCTTTTTATTTTATGGCATCTATGAAGAATTGAAAAACAAAAAATTTTTTTATTCCCCATCGTTGACTGTTTATTATAAAGTGTGAGGTAACTAAAGCACATAACTCATCTCACTTTTCATTTTTCGATAATTATTTTTTATTTATTATTATTAATAAAATGAAGTAATCGACCTAAAAAAAAATTAAAGAATTAGTTTATATTCAGGTGAATTCTAAGTTAGAGGTCAAATGCATTTATTAATATTTACCTTTTATTAGCAAGAAAATTCAAAATTTTCTCTCTTCTTTCAATAAATCACATTCACATATTCACTAAATAAAAAAAAAAGTTTTATTTTCATTTACTACAACAAAAAAAAGTGTTTGTAGTAAAGGAAAATAATAATAGAAAAAAGAGCAAGAAAGTTTTCCCTTTCTTCTAATAGAAATAAAAAAAAACCGTAAATGGGGAGTCTGAAGAAATCATATCAGTGAGAATGAACGTGATTTTTTGGATTACGAGCAAATAAGTAAGGGGGCCAACATGTAAAAGATCCTACCTAATCTACAATCAGAAAAGACGAAGAATAAATGCGTGTGTGACCCCGTCCCCACCATCAGATCGGTGGAGCCCTCGGGTCTGTCCCTACCCTCAAAGGAATTGCAATTTGAACCCTCCAGGATATTCCTGGAGAAACTGCAACCCTTCCCAGGCTCATTTAACCACCTCAAACCCATCCTCAATCATACCAGACTCTCAATGCATCAACAAAAGACGTCTTTTCGAAAAACACAAGAGCACTTGAGTACCTGGGCTTCGATCTTTTTATCAGATCTGAGCGCATCTCCTTATGAATCGTTCATGGAAGAAATCAACTAGAAATTCTTTCATTTTAGCTCTCTATTTGGATCCTAAATAAAAAACAAAGCAAGGATTCCTAACAAAAAACGAACTAGCTAATGATTAAAGAAGGGACACCTGAAGCTAATAACAACAACAACGAATATCCAATAGAGGCCTAGAATGAAATTCTCGTTGATTTCTCCACTACTAGATTAACGAGAAGTAGTTGCATGTTCTAAAATAATAAAAATCCCTCACGTTGGCATGGTGCACCAACCACCCTCTATATTCAAATTATTTAACTACAATTTAAGGTGTGCAAATGAATTTTCTAAATTACAATAAATCAATCTAAAAGTGAATACATTTAAATTTGTATTCCTGTTTAAAAATCACACCTTAAGAGCCTGGGTACCAAGTTGATGATGTATCCATCGGAGGCTGTGCAATGCTCTCGTCTCTCCTTCTCTCAATCGATACATGATGTCAGGGAGGTAACTTTCTAATCTAATGTTTTTTTTTAAATTTTGAAAAAATAAATTTATTTAATTATTAATTTAAAATTTTAAATATTCAAATGCAATGTTTATTTAAATTTAGTAAAAATTATAAAAATAATTGTAAAAAAAATTTATTTATATTAAATTGTATTTGCAAAATAATTGTAAAAACTATAAAAACAATAATTTAATTATGAATTTTAAACTTAAAACTTTTAGATGCAAATTTAATGAATTTAATTGAAAATTGTTTTATGTAAAGAAAAGAAAATTATTAATTGAAATTTCAAAGAAAAAAGCACGGGGGGGGGGGAAAAAAAAAAAAAAAAAAAGCAATTCTATTTAGGGCCAGCTGAAAAAGAAAAAACATCCTAAAAAAAGCGAATCTATGCCCTAAACCCCTTTAATATTCTATGCACCATGCTAAAACTTATCTTTGTTCTGTTGGTCCTCGGAGCTCTCGAGATCTAGAACAAAAATAAAAAAAATTAGTACGGTAATTTTATATTTTGTTGATATTTATGCATTTGTATTTGTGTACAGGAGCTATCAGAGCAGGGAAAGTGGTGCAAGTCGTATAGCCTCTCAATATTTTGGGCCAAGTTTAGACAAAAATATAGGGATAGAAAGGGAATGTGGAAAGAAATTTAAACTACTGGAAAAAAATAGGAAAAGTAGAAAAAATCCAGTGCTATTTTCTCTACTTTTTACTGTTTGGGTCTATTTCCTCTGAAACGCCTTGTGTGTTTGTTTAAATGTTAATAATAATAAAAAAATATTTACAATGCTGCAGGCTGGACGTGGCTCGATGCGTCCTCGCACAGGATCGAGCTCGACACTTAACACTAACACTCACACTTAATCACTTTTGCACTTGAGATACACGCCCATCCATCTGAAAAAAAAGAAAACATTTAGTTTATTAGAACAGTGGTTTCCAAACTATATGTTACTACCCTTAAAAATATTTAATCATATGAGGCCTCCCCCCTACCCCATTTTGTAAAATAATAAAAAAATTTTATATAAATTTATTGTGAGGTATATCTTTGGGATTGGAAGTATTATTAAGGCGGAGTCAAAAAAATTCCAAGACATATGCAGACAAAATTATTTCTTTTATTGTACCGTTCCAGGCTGACGTTTCGGCCACTGGTCTAGGCCCTCTTCAGAGCCGGAGGCGAGAATTAAAATTAAAATTTCATTCTCGCATCCGGCTCTGAAAATGGCCTAGACCAGTGAACGAATCGTCACAATAAAAGAAATATCTTGATATGTTTGAAGGAGTAGGATTATTCAAGGCAACTTGATGGTAGAGGTCAAGTTATGTGAGATATATAATTATATTTAAATAAAATTTCAATATTTCAATTAATAAATAATTTAATTTAATTTTGTTTTATTTTTCAGCGTGGCCAACTGTTAACAAGTTTCTATTAGAATCCAATCATCTTCAGAGCCTGTAATTAAGAATATTATACAAGCAATTTTTTATATTATTTTTAAACTATACAGTTATCATTATAAATTTTAGTGTTAAGTTATTTTATATATATATATATATATATTATTTAAGATAGCAAGTTTGCTAGATATGTTTGTGCTTAAGATTGGGCAAAATTGCACCCCCTGGAGTCGAACCAGGACCTCCAAGATTGGGCCGGCGCCCTAGGATAAGGGTAGTCCACCCGTCGCGAAAGCGAGGAGGTCCTGGTTCGACTCCAGGTGGTGCAATTTTGCCCAATCTTAAGCACAAACATATCTCACAAATTTGTTATCTTAAACGATATATTGACTGGCTAATGAACAGTCTATTTGAGCATTGATTGAAAAAATTCCATTCTTTTCAAACAAGGCTCTAATATATATAGGCCTATTATTGTTTTAAATTATCTTCTAGTTTTTAATTCAATGAATCATAAAATTGAAAATACCGGTACTAAAAATTAAATCCTCATATAGAATTTTTGTTTCACTTTGTGAGATTCAATTAATTATACAATAGAATATTTGAATATTTTGAATTTTCAAGATTATATAATAATTCCATCTTATTTAATTATATATAATTATTTTAAGATCAAATTAATTAGAAAATAACACATCAAACTGGCAAAGGTTTCGCTGAGTTAACTGAATTTTTTTATATCAAAAACAATAAGAATTATATGAACTTGAAAATTCAACATATTCAAATATTGTATTGTATAATTGAATCCCACAAAGTGAAACAAAAAATTGTATATGAAGATTTAATTTTTAGTAAAAGGTATTATTATTTTCCATTTTATGATTCATTGAATTAAATACTAGAATATAATTTAAAACAATATATATGACAATAATGTATATATAAAATAACAACACTAAAACTTATAGTTTAGAAGATTTTAGGACGGCGGTTTTCTTTAATTAAAACTCGATGAGCCGCATTGGCACCGTCTCAACTGATGGTCGGTAGGTATTAATTGAAGAAAAATTTTTTTTTAATTTTTTATTAAAAGTTGAGACTGACCGTTTTCAAATTACAGTTTCGATTGATAATCATCGTCAGAGCCTATAAAAACAAAATTATATTACTTGATATTATATTCAACTTCATCTTTTTTTTCTTTTTTAATCGCCGTCTCGGAAAACCGTTAAAACACGATTGACTCGAGGCGGCACGAGATGGCGTTAGTGTTCCCCCATTAGAATACACCCAACTTGATCCATTTCATTCTAGACTTCCCAGCTAATTAATTAAAGGCAAAAAATTAATTATTGTTTAACACAATGATTACTAATTTAATTATCTACAACTTATAGAGCTCCTTTTTTTAAATATCTTTTATTTAATGCGATTAATCTAAAAAAAATTTTTTTTTTTTTGAAAATCAAAAAAAGGGCTTCTATAAGTTGTAGATATTTTAAATAGCTTTAATTTAAAAAAAATTTGAGGTCGATAGCTTCAAAATTGTGGCCGCTGGAAAGTCCCAAAATTAGCACCCCGAGACGCGCACCTTAAGGTGCGCGTCTCGGAAAGCCGTTAAAACACGATTGACTCGAGGCGGCACCAGATGGCGTTAGTGTTCCCCCATTGGAAAACAAGGGACTTTTTCCATTTCATTCTAGACTTTCCAGCTAATTAATTAAAGACAAAAAATTAATTATTGTTTAACACAATGATTACTAATTTAATTATCTACAACTTATAGAGCTCCTTTTTTTTAAATATCTTTTATTTAATGCGATTAATCTAAAAAAAAAATTTTTTTTTTCGAAAATCAAAAAAAGGGCTTCTATAAGTTGTAGATATTTTAAATAGCTTTAATTTAAAAAAATTTGAGGTCGATAGCTTCAAAATTGTGGCCGCTGGAAAGTCCCAAAATTAGCACCCCGAGACGCGCACCTTAAGCGTGTATATATATCTAACATAAGTAACATATAATCAGCGGCGTAACTAGCCTTTGAGGGCGGAGGGGGGGAAGCTCAACAAGGGCGCCGTTTTTCGTTCGACCTTTTTTTTTTTTTTTTTTTATTATTCGAATCTCGTTCGGGCTTTTTTTTTGTAATTTTTTCCGGATTTGTGATATAAAACGAATTTATTATGAAATTTCAAAAAAAAAGCCGTAAATTTTGGGAAAAAGCAGCTTAATGCTCCTGGAGCGGGGGCGGGGGCGAGGACCCCCTTCGCCCCCAGCTGGATACGCTACTGATATTAACATATATATAGAGGTAAGAGAAAGTAAAAAATTGTAATTACAAAGCCTCTATATACATTATTTATTATTTTTGGAATTAAATTCATTTAAAATCGTAGAATTCAAGTGGTAATATAATTTTAAAAGAAAACAATCCATTTTTTTAGACAATTGATGGAAAGAATATGATAAAATCACATTCCCTGGGCTATATTTCTTAGAGGCCGTAGGGCGCCTATGCCGGTTTAGAGTGGCGTCAAGTGCTCGATGCGCCTGGGGCGGGGGGGGGGGGGGGGGGCTCGCGCCTCTCCTCGCCCCCACCTGGTTACGCCACTGAC
>JAKCPI010017657.1:0-25593 GCA_023213315.1 Euborellia annulipes | reverse complement strand
ACTTAATAATTGGAAAATGGGAATGATAATGGGAAATCAATAGACGCATGTTAAAAACTGAGAACAATATTTATTTAGTATTTGAAGATTTGAATCATTTTAAATTATTTTAAAAATTATATTTTATCAATTTAAAAATTGAATAATTAAATCTCAAAATTATTTTTTTTATAATTCGTCTTATAGGCCTATGTTAAATTTCAACTTTCCTATTTTAGTCGTCACGGCTTGTGACGTCATGGTTTGCAGCGTCACGGCCTTTGACGTCGCCGTGACGGCTTGTAACGCGACATGCTGATTGAAGAGCGAAAAAATTTGAAAGGATCAAATAAAAGTTTCACTTAAAAAAAAAGTGTAAACAATAGTTGGGAAAGCACTTGTAAATTTCTTTAATGTGCATAATTGAATATCACCTTGGTTTGGCAGCTTTAATAAGCCTAATTATTAAAGCAAACATTTTATCCCTTCAGAGCCGTCTCCTAGAAATGTCTCAATTTAAAGACGTATTCACGTTTCATTTTCTTTAGCTTTAATAATTATTTCCGAATCATTTTATTAAAAGAATTTTACTAAAATTATTAAATAATATTTATTGAACACTTGGTAAAGATTTTTTTCCTGTTTAATATATTTTCAACAACGTCGATTAAAATAAACACCTCCTAGTCAAATATAAACTTTATTATACAAAATTAATAATAAACTATGAACAATCAGAAGCGCAAGTTAAATATTAAATTTGACCAGATAGATAGGTATAGTATTAGAGTTTAAAATTCGTTTGCGCGTGTGTTCAACTTTTGCGAAATTAAACTCTATTTTCAAGCAAATATTGGATAATTAATTGAGAATCTATTTCGTTCAATATTTTAAACAAAAAAATCTTTCTACGAAATGGGACATATTTGTATGAAACAAAATTAGTTGTTTTTTTTTAAAGAATCCTAATTCAATTAAAATCGAAAATGATTTTAAGTTTGAATTATTATTATTTTTACTTTCTCTTACCTCTATATACAATATATATATAGAGAAGGTATTGGATTCATGTATCCATTTCAATTGAAATAATTATTTATTATTAATTTTTAAACTCATTTTATTTTTTTACTTTTGACCAAAGGTTCTCTTAAATTGAGTTAACCGAAGATATTTATTTACTTTTTCTTCTCTAACTCGTTCTAAATCTATTTCATCTCACTTTATTTCAACCAATCTAATCTAGTCTGTCCTCTTTGAAGTGGGACCAACAGCAAGCTCTATTCAAATGAACGATGTCCTTTAACCTACTATAATAAGTTTAATAATATAAATGGAACTAATCTCTAAAGATTTAATTAATTAATCTTTAAAAAAGAGAGACAATTAAATAAAAATTAGCCTACTTAATTTATTTAATTGCCGACGCTTCGATTTCATATGCCAAAGTGCCAAAGTTGCCAAGTCTCAAAAAATAAATCTCAGATTCCAATGGAGTTCAACTTATAAATAGTTTTTTCCATGTATACCAAACAGCTAGTCATTATCTGAAATTAGTTGAAATCACTAGCAATCCCAGACATGGGCGTACCCAGGAACAAATATTTGTAGGTAGATATCTAGGGGGGGGGGGACATGGACAGATCATGGTCTCGAGTCCTAACAAAAAAAAATCATTCCCCGTCGCCATCAACCAATTTTGTTTTGTTTCATCACTTTATAAACATTTAATTTTTTTTTTTTGCTTCTAGGGGGGCAGCTGCCCCTGCCCCTCGCTGGGTACGCCCATGATCCAAGAGAAGGGGACACACACAGACAGACAGACGATTTTGCGGGACCCAGTTTTTTGAACTCACGGACCTCAAAATCTCGACATCGAATTTCTGACATGAATACAATACTTTCTATATATTAACAATATATTGGTAAGAGAAAGTAAAATATTATAGTGTGTTATTCAATAAATATTGAGTAAATATTAACAAGATATTAAAATCTGGCGAAATAAATTAAGACAGTTTCATTTCAATAAACTTGAAAGAGAGTTTAATCAAATATTTTCATCTTAATTTTATTAAATCATATACATCTTTATGACGTTATAATGAGGTCCTTAACAAGGATATCACTTACTCTAATTAGAATTAAGTTAAAACTTTCCAAAAGGATTCGGACCAGTAGGTTCAATTAAAGTCAAAAAAGTTTTTTAAAACAAAACTTTATTTGACCCCAGACAATGTTTCGTCCACTTGCTGTAGGACTTACTTACTTACTTACTGTAAGTCCTACAGCAAGTGGACGAAACATTGTCTGGGGTCAAATAAAGTTTTGTTTTAAAAAACTTTTGACTTTAATTGAACCTACTGGTCCGAATCCTTTGGAAATTGAAAGAAGGTTCCTGAGCTTCATCAAATCTAAGTTAAAACTTGTTCGCTTTGTGGAATCAGATCAAAAGACATTCTAAAAGGATAGAAAGAAAGAAAGAAATAAAATTAATTAAATTTGCAGAATGAGAAAAGATAAAGACTGGTGGAGCCATCTATTGACATACAGCCGAATTAAATTTATATAATATCAATACCATTTATTATTTGGAATACGATATCAATATAATTAAAAATTCCGGGCTTTGAAAAATAAGAAACAAATGAATTCAAAAACTTTTTTCTTTGTTCATTCATGAACAGAGAGATTAAATTATAGAAGATACCAATGATCCGTTCGTATTTACCTAAGTTAATTGATATTAAATCAAATTTAAATAAATTTATCAAGTTTGGGCCCTTGACACAGGGGGGGGGGGATAAATTTCCGCAACTTCGGAGAAGCCCTAACCCTGTAAATTTTATTAAATAATTTATTTTTAGCTGCAGAGGCCATTAGGGTTTGATTGTATGTGCAATATTTACCAATGGTAATTTAATTAATACCGATGGCTATGGGGGACGTTCCACACGCTTGTTTTTCGGGACCACCCAACCCTAATTCAGCTGTGCTTTGATAAATGAAATTTTAATTGTTGTGATATCCTAATTAAATTTTATTTTAGCCCTTGAGTCAGAGCTCAGTGGTCGAGTTTCTGCCTCTTGTGCTAGGGGTTAGGGGTTCGTCATGCGACAATAATTTATTTCTACTACCAATCCAATTGAAATAAATAGAGACAGAATCTAAATGGCCTTCGATGTCAAAAAAAGACTTTAGTTTTTTAAAAAAATTTTATTGCAATCATATGCAAAATTAATAAAAAATTCCCCCACTCTAAAAAATAAAAATAAATATAAAAAATCTGGTGTGACTGGCGCACAGCACACAACTTTCTCTTACCTTCGGTAATCGAAAGTTGTGTACTGTGCTTGTCTCACCAGATTTTTTGTGTCGACATATAATTAGTTTCCAACAGTACGGTATATTCGATTTTCAAGATGTAAAATTTATATGTGAAAATATTTATATTTTGTTACCATGGCAACCATTTCCCTTATCGTACAAGAGTAAAGTTGTCTACGCCCAAGGGGCTTGGAGTAGTTGGTAGCGTGCCTACCTTCTATACCGAACGTCTCGGGTTCGAACCCCAGGCAGTCCGATAATTTTATTTAAGGCATTTGGATACCAAATGACTTAAATAAAAATGCCTGGACCCCACAATTGATATATTAAACATACTGATTATCGTAAAAAGTCTTAAATGGCCTCAGTTGCCGAAAAGACTGTGTGAATGTGTGTGTGAATGTGAGTATGAATGAGAAAAAAGTGTGAATGTTAAAAAAAAAAAAAAAAAAAAAAAGTTGTCTACAGAAGATTTCAATGACAAAATGTGAATATACATTTTATAGAGAATCTAAAAAATAATTGATTTTTGAATTTAAAAAAAATCGTTGGAGCGAATTTAGAGAAAATCGAAAAAACTGAAAAAATGCATTAGTAAAGTACTAGTACTCTTTGGTCGATTTCGTTCAAAAGCTTCGTGTCACGTCCCAGGGGGTCCTTAACTTAAATATAAAATTTCAACCTCCTAGCTCTTTTCGTTCTTGAGATATTGGGTTCACAGACACACAGATACACACACACAGACAGACAGACAGACCATGTCGCGAAAACCACTTTTTTGGATTCAGGGGACCTCAAATCGTATATATCCATCAAAATCTCTACATCGAATTTTTGACATGAATCCAATACTTTCTCTCTCTATATATTAACATATATATAGAGGTAAGAGAAAGTAAAAGCGTGCTATCAAATTTTGTTTCTAGTTTTATTTAGGCCTACATATCCTCAGCCTACATTTCCACGACACTACATCAAACTTGCTGCTTTTAAAATTGTTTAAGTACTTATTTTATACAATTTAATATTTTCATTTTTATTAGAGCCGGGATTGAATGATATTCTCACCATTATCCATTTTAGAGAGTGAAAAGAATTTCAATGTTATTTATTATTGTTGTCAGAATAGAGAAATTGAAATGAAAGACCCCCTTTCGTAATCGGATATGCATCTAATGGACCTGCTCTTTTCTGATATATAATTATTCTCTCGCATTCGTGAGTCAGGCACATGATTAAGAGCTTACCTAGGTTAGTTAGGTACCTGAATGGTGAGTTATCAATAAGAAGAAGGGGTGGCAGAGAGTAGGAAATTGGATGCACAGATCAGATGTCCTGTTTGTCAACTAAACAAGAGAGGAAGGAGAAATCTCACCCCTAATAAGGGATCAAACATCCCCGAATGGACATATCACTCATCAACACACGTAGCCTAGAGATAAGACATGCACTAGCAACAACAAATATTGATTATAGTGATAGATAGAATAAATATCAATACAAGACTTAAACCGACTACATATCAATTGAGATATCGCCAGGCCGAATTTTTCTAAATAAATCAAACCAGAGATATTCGGCATTTTATATTGTAGTTTGAAATTCATTTTTACTTTCTCTTACCTCTATATATGTTAATATATAGAGAGAGAAAGTATTGGACTCATGTCAAAAATCTATCTGTGTCGAGATTTTGATGGATATACACGTTTTTAGGTCCAAAAAAGTGGTTTTCGTAACATGATCTGCCTGTCTGTGTTCAATTTAGAGCATGAAGGAATTGAGCTACACTGTAAAAAAAAATATGAATTTTCAATCATTTTCATATACTTTCGTGGTTTAATTTTAATATACCCAGGATATGAATTAAAATTAATATAAAAGTTTGAAATTTTATATTTAAGTTAGTTATCCTCCTGAGGCGTAAAAATAATTTTTTAATCCAAATCGGCCAAAAAGTACTAGTATTTTAGATGATGACCCTTTTCAGTTTTTTACGATTTTCTCAAAATTCGCTCTAACGATTTTGATTAAAATTATATAAGCTTAATCAATTATTTTTTACATGCTCTTTAAAATGTATATTCTCATAAATTGTTTGAAAGCTCTTGTATTTCATAAAAAAAGATGGGAGAAATGGTTGCTATGGAAAGAAAAAATAAATATTTTCCCATGTTTATAAATTTGACATAGCCCTCGAGGCTTGGTGTAGGGGTTAGCGTGCTAACCTCGTATACCAAAAGTCGCGGGTTCGGACCCCCCAGGCAGTCCGATTATTGAATGCCTGGACCCCCAATAGATATATTAAAAAACATACGGGTATTGTTTAAAGTCTTAAATGGCCTAAGTTGCAGAAAAGATTGTGTGTATGTGAGTGTGAATGAGAAAAAAGTGTGAATGTTAAAAAAAAAAAAAATTGACATCTTTAATTCTAATATATTGGCGTAAACTAAATAGATTTCGATATAAAATATCTGGTGTGACAAGCACAGTACAAAACTTTCTTTTACCAAAGGTAAGAGAAAGGTGCGTGTTGTGCAACCAGTCACACCAGATTTTTAATTATATATTTAAGAATCATAATAAGTAATATCTATTTAATGGGGAAAAGATAAAAAATGAAATTTTTATTTTATCGGTATTAATAATAGTTGTTTTAAAAAAAGCTGATTCAGATATTATTTTGATGAAATTTTTATATCCTATAAATGGAGTTATTTTAATTCTTATCTTAATTTGAACTTTACGGTTTTAGGCCTATATATTCTGTCGATTAGATGAGTTATTAGTCTTCAAATTTTTGAATTAAAATTTTTTTATACGTCTTTAAAGACCTAAAATTTATTTTTTATTTTCTTCAATATTAGTGTAGAGTGTGGTATAGAGATAGAATTACATGAAATGAAAAGCAAATGTTTATTAATGTAAGCGTTAATGTTTATTATTAAACTGAATATTGCCCTCGGGCCGTGGTGTAGTTGGTAGTGTGCTTGCGTTCTATACCAAGGGTCGTGGGTTCGGAACCCAGGCAGGTCGGTGATTTATTTTTTGCATGTTTTCAATTACCTGGATTCTATGTCTCGTTAAAAATACATAGCAAATTATCGATTAAAATCTCCCAGCTTGAAACTTGCCGCCTAGATTTTAAACGATAATTAGCTATGTATTTTTAACGAGACATAAAATCCAGGTAATTGAAAACAAGCAATAAGTGTTAGGAGAATAAATATCTCATATTAGCAATGTAAATAAAATAATCTCTACTTTTTTTTTTTTTCAAATCCATTATTTATAATTTCTCTTTCGCCTTATGCTAATGTTGTTTAATTATACTCAATAACATGAGTGTTATTCTTTTCTCGAAATCATTTGCATTAATATATTCATTTCCTTTGTTTTTTAGTCATTAAACTTTTGAGATATGATAGTGTAGGTCAGTTGCTGGGCGATTAGCATTCAAAGTCGCTTTGAAGGGAAATATAATTATCCAATTAACGACCCTTCCACTTGTTCCCATTTACCAATATATACTACACTCCCCTCTTGAAAATGCAATTATAAAAATTAAATTACTTTAACATTGAGGGAGGCCGTAGCCCATCAATCGTAATAAAAATAATTAATTCCTTTTTTTTTGTTTGTTAAAAACCTTTGTAGCTTTTAGCAATGTAATAAAAAGGAAGATAATCAATAAAGTCAAGTAAAATAGAAGGGAGGCCCTTGATAAAGATAAACCAAAGCAACAATATTTCGATTTTATAGAACACCCTATTGTTAAATATCGAAATCTTAATGACTCCCTGTTAAGGGTGTAAGTTAAAAAAAAAAAATAATTCGAAAGATTTACTTCCTAAAAGGTCTATTCTCTAAGCAAAAAAGTTAACTTTTAACATCTGTAAATAGCGTTAATTCATTGAACACTTCCTTGCCTCAAATTGCTTTTCTGTAAGCAAAAACTTTAACGCCGAAACATTTTGTCAATAGTGTTAAAAATTAATGTCACGTCAAGGGGTCCGTATTTATTGCATAAAAATGGCGTCTTTAACCTCAAAAGTAAGGTTATGATTTTGACAGCTTTGAAATAAAAGCAACATGTTAAGGTGCTCGTCTCAGAAAGCCGTTAGAAGACGATTGATTACCGAGTAACTCTAGGCGGCAAGAGATGGCGTTAGTTTTTCCCATAGGAAAACAGGATTTATTCCATTTCATTTGAAAGATTCCAGCTAATTAATTAAGGGTAAAAAATTAATTTATTTTTAACACAATGATTACTAATTTAATTATCTACAACTTATAGAGCTCCTTTTTTTTTAAATATCTTTTATTTAATGCGATTAATCTAAAAAAAAAAATTTTATTTTTTCGATAATCAAAAAAAGGGCTTCTATAAGTTGTAGATATTTTAAATAGCTTTCATTTTAAAAAACTTTGAAGTCGATAGCTTCAAAATTGTGGCCCCAGGAATCTCCCAAAATTAGCACCCCGAGACGCGCACCATAACGTCCCTATTAAAACTTTTGGCAATTTTTTTATAATAAATCCTGGTATGTCAGGGCTACTAGATTGAAAATAACAAATCAAGTAAGTGATGCGCATGAGCGAGAGGTTCTAGAGGGGTCTAAAAAGTAGAAAACATAGCTATAGCTATGTAGATATATCTTCATATGAATCGTTAACATCTGGTGCTAAAAAATAAAATATTAACGTCATTGTTAAAATTTAGTTTAAGATTAGAATTTTTTAACGCTGATGTTATTACTTTACTTTTTAAAGTCTGTTTTTATAGAATAAACCTGTAAGTCCCCCTGAGGGTAGAATGTCGTCATATTATCCTGCCTGAGTGAATAATATTTTTCTAAATTTTTTTTGCCCTTAAAAAACCTAGAACAGTCAATGTTTGTATTTCGATGTGTGGTATATGTGGTCATCTAATACAAAGAATTATACAAGATAAATCTTATCCAATTTAAAACCATTTTATATAAAACCTTTTGTATAAATGACAGAAAACAAATTTTTTTCAAAGGATCACTTATGCTCTCTCTCTCTCTCTCTCTGATTCGCAACAAAAGAAAATTCTTTTTTAAAAGCAAAATTCACTATAATTTATTAAAATTATTTATTTCCTATGACAAAAAAAAAAAAACTTTCACAAAAGACGGCGTTTTATTATTGTTGATATTTGGATTCACTTAAAAAAAGGAAAAAATCGGATAGAAGAAGGAATTTTCATTTTTGACCAAATGGCCAAAAAAAAGAATCAAATTAAATGACGTGTGAAATGTTTAGTGTATATATATTTGTTAAATAGTTTGCTCGGGCTGTGTGTCCTAAATCACCCTTAGGGACGGCTGAGTGGAGATTGACGCTGTTGCCCCTTTGTGCCAAGCCCTTAGGGCGCTGAAGGGGAATGGAGGGGGAGGGGAAAGGAGAGGGGGGATACCAAGCTAGCAGTTCTCCTCAAATTGTATTCTTTCTCCTAATATATATTTACTAAATATATCATCATGTTAAAATTAACAAGTACAGATTTATAGTAAAATAATGGTCTCATTATAAGGGAGTAACAAAGAAACAAAACCGAAAATATTTTAGATATTGGTAAAATTGTAATACTTTTTTTATATGGGAATCGAGAATGTTCCGTGACAATATTACTATAATATATTTATTATTTCCTTTGGTAAGAGAAAGTGCTGTGCAACCAGTCACAACATCAGAAAGATGATATTCGCAAATGCCGAAGAAGACGTTTCGGACAAAATTAATTCGGAGAAAACAATTTTCTCAGACTGTGAGATTGGACGAATAAATTCGGTATTTGGCATTTATTTTCTTAGCTGCTCCTGTACTTACTCTTTCGCATCTAATAAATTACACAGGGGAACAGAGATTTTTCCCGAGGTATTTGAAGCTATTCCTGGGTATTTGGGTAGCCCTGATTCCAAAAATGCTATCAGTTATGCCTAGTTAGGACTAGTTTTAGAGGTATATAGAAAATTAAATTTTAATAGAAAATGTGCCCTAAAGAGGCTCTTATTTTGAATTAGCTGGATTTTTTAAGGCGTTGCCTCTTAAAAAATGCAGATAGATGAAACACATAGAAATAAAAAGTTTCAGCCCAATCGGAGGTGATTTAGAGGTGCAAAATAGGGCTAAAACTTTAGAAAAATCGAATTTTTTTCAGTTTTTTAACTTTCGACACCCCTAATACAGTTTTTTCCACCCCGGAATGCAAAAAATATATTTTTACGATATTCTATAGTTCTTTAGCTTTCCAAAAATCATTCAATACTGAAAATCTATTAATCATATAGCCTAATATATTATTAGCTAAAATATAAACAAAAAAGTTATCAGTCTAGTGAAAAAAATACTTTCGCTGCCTATCTTTTAGGCGCTTTGCTCTCTCTCCGACAATAGAGATCATAGGAATAAACTTTTAACTATTAAGATATATTTAACTATTTTGTTCATAATTTCGTAAATACTTAATAGATTTTGAAAATGAATGATTTTTGAAAAGCTAAAGAATTATAGAATATTGTAAAAATTTGTTGTTTTTTTTATGCATTCAGGGATGGAAACAATTATATTAGGGGTGTCCAAAGTTGAAAACTGATAAAAATTCAATTTTTCTAAGCCGTTTGCGTCATGTCTAAATGACCTCCGATTGAGCTGAAACTTAAAATTTATATGTAATATAGCTATCTGCATATTTTTAACGGGAGAGGTCTTAAAAAAATCCAGGTAATTCAAAATAAGGGCCGCTTTAGAGCACATTTTTAATTAAAATTTAATTTTCTCTATAGCTCTAAAACTAGACGTGATGGGGAAAAACTAATGGCATTTTTGAAATCAGCGTGACCTATAAACCCAGGAATAGCTTCAAATAGCCCGGTAACGAAAAAATGTCATTTTTGTACAAGAGTAAAGTGTGCTTCAAAAGATTTCAAAGGCAAAATGAGAATATACATTTTAAAGAGCGTCTAAAAAATAATTGATTTTTGAATTTTAATCAAAATCGTTGAAGCGAATATCGAGAAAATTATAAAAAATTGAAAAAGTACATCAGTAAAGTACTAGTACTCTTTGGCCGATTTTGTTTAAAAGTTTATTTTCAGGCTCCACGGAAGCGACTAACTTAAATATAAAATTTCAGCCTCGAATCGTAGCTCAATTCCTTCATGCTTTAAATTGAACACAGACAGACCATGCCGCGAAAACCACCAGGACCACCAGTTGGGAACCACTGATTTAGATGAAAAGGCAAGTTTTGCAATTTTCAATCACTTCTCAAGTTTTATTCCCAAAGCATTAGTAAAAACTTCCCATGAAACTTGTTCACATTAAATAGCAATTGAAAATGAAATATTTTTTTGTTTTGTTTTGGAGATCTTCCTTCCCGTTTATTATAAATAATGGTCTGTTCCTAGGTAACGTGATGGCCACATCAAATGCAAGCATCTCCCTTTCCCTTTAGAAAATCCCCTGAAGGGCAATAGCCAGGGCTATTAAGCTCTCTCGGGGGCGTTATATATAAATTGGATTGGCGAAGGGCCACGCGACCGGAAGCGCAAGCAACGGAGGCACATCCTGTATCGGTCAGGTCACGTGGACATGACGTTCATTTCAATAGGAAGAGATGAATAAGCTCACCCTTTTTTTAAAAGAAAAAAAAGAATATAACTAATAATAATTAGAAAAGAAAAAAATGATGATGATTCCTATTGGTCATAGATGGAGGAGAATCCCTGAATCATCGCTCCCTTAAAATCAATCTTATTTGTTATACAAATTTATTGATACAATTAATCAACTATGGTATGACTTGAAGAGAATCAGCAGTCAGTATTGAAAATATAAAAACCTGGGTGTATGCCGAATGCCGGATTAACAATAGTAGCAAATGCTCTTCGTTTTAAGTGACCCCGTGGCCATAAAGAAGCTTAAATATTTTTTTTAATTCAATGCCAAGTAAAAAAAATATTAGGCTAATAATTTATTTAAATTTTTTTTTTTAATTATTATATATACACTAAAAGCTTGAATTCAATTGAAGACCGATATATCCTTTATCTATCTCTTTCAGTATAATCTCAGCTGCTCTTCTTTCTTCGTTGTATCCTTCTTAATCTTCTTGAAAGTTTGATAATTAGAGGAGGCCTTCTAAGCTGGCAACATGATACGAAGAAGGGGGGGGGGGGCGTAATTAGTTACTTGAAGGTCTTGATCAAAATACCCTTCATTTTAACTAAAATTACATTCTTAACGAGTCAAAAGACTTGAATTTTGACACTAATCAAATTTAAAATTGTGACTCATGCCCAACAAAAATAAAAATTCAAAGGCGGTATTTTTCTAACAGATATGACATAACAACTCCACATTATGGATGTTTTCATGATCTGTTATTGAATAGAAAGAAGCCTCTTGAGAGAGAATGAAAAAAAAGGCGGCATACAATCAGAGGAGCAACACGTGCTGGAAATCAAAAGAAAAACTCGCAAAACATGGAAACGCCTCCCAAGCGGAACCAATTGGTCCAAAAGCATCTTCTCACTGTTATCTCTAGGCCTCCCATTCAAATACAGTCTATTAAATGCGAGAGTCAATGCAAAAATAAGCAACCAAGGCAAATTGATATTAATGACTAAATGGACCAACTCAGCAGCAAACTCTCACCCCCACCCCCTAGGGTCAGGGACTGAATGGGACCAGCTGCCCTAAAGACAAGGCTTATCATGAAATATTATAATGGATTATGAACAAACAAGCCTTAGTAAAATTTCCCAAACTCTAGTCAGACGTGGCAACCGATTAAATTTTACTTAAAAAATCTGTTCCGGGTAGTTTAATAATTTTCGAGATCTATATTTATTTGAATAAGATATTAATATTCAATGAAGACCTTAATTCGGGCTTGATATATTTAACGATTTGTATGTTTTTTGCTGGTGGGCCAAACAAACGTCCCATGGCCCTAGCTGAGCAAGGAATCGTCCACATCAGTAAAGTGTACTCCAAACGATTTCCACGAAAACTTTCACTGATATACTTTTTAAAGAGAATCTAAAAAATAGTTCATTTATGAATTTTAAACAAAATCGTTGGAGCGAATTTTGATAAAATCAAAAAAAATCTGAAAAAGTACATCAGTAAAGTACTAGTACTTTTTGGCCGATTTTGTTCAAAATCTTATTTTCACTTCTTTGGTGGGTGCCTAACGTAATTAAAAAATTTCAACCTCGTAGCTCTTTTAGTTCCTGAGATATTTTGACACACACACAGACACACCCCGACAGACTATGTCGCGAAACCACATTTTTGGATTCAGGGAACCTCAAAATATGTATATCCATCAAAACGATTTTTGAGATGAATCAAATACTTTCTCTCTATATATTTCATATACGTATAGGGTAAGAGAAAGTAAAAAAAAAAATATGAGAGAGAAAAATTTAAAAATGTTAAACTGTTTTATTCTGGACTTTTCATTTTTACAAAAAAAATCTGGTGTGAATGGACGCTCAGCACACAACTTTCTCTTACTCTCGGTAATCGAAAGTTGTGTTCTGTGCTTGTCACACCAGATTTTTTGTGTCGACACATTTTTTTTTCTCTTTTAAAACTCACTTTTTTCCTTTCACACTCACATTCACACCCACCTGCACACAGTCTTTCTGGCAACTCAGGCCATATAAGACTTTATACGATAACCGTTATTTAATAACATATATTTATTTGGAGTCAAGGGCGGATTTAAGGAGGGGGGGTAAAGGGGGTAATTCCCCCCCCCGAGATTTGAAAAAAAAATACTTTTTTCGAAACAAAATTTATTTTGAATGAAAAATTTTAAAAATTAATACTTAAAAACTTGATTTGTATTTATATTCTGGCAAACAAGTACAGAATGCGCCTTTAAATTACCGAAATTGAGAAAAAAATTGTGTGCTGTGCGACTAGTCACACCAGATTACCCCCCTCATCCACCGTGAAACACCTCTGGATCCACTCTTGTTTGGAGTCCAAGCATTTATTTTATTTAAGCCATTTGGTATCCAAAGTTAGCCACTACACTAAGCCCGAGGGCTTTCCAATATCTTAATATTAAGCCTACATGAACAAGAATATATAGGGTAGGAGAAAGTAAAAAGTATAATAAATTATGTCCCGATAATTTGTTTTTCAAAAATAAAAATTTCTAAATTCCCTGTTTTTATTTTTATTTATTTTTATTAAATTTGTGATGCTTGGATTGGATAATAGCTAAAACCAGAAGATATTTTAGTTAGGTCACTTGCCCTGACCCGCCCTATTGATTGAGCCTGGGAAGAAGGTGCAATGGGCCAAATGGGATAAAATGGGCCTAGGACCGATAATGGGATTGGCCATGTGTCGCTGGAACCCTTTAAGGGCTTTAATCGATCACACGCAGAGCTATTAAAAGCTTGTTCCGACTCTGAGACCAGATTAGCTTTTAAAAGAATTACATTGCATTCCTCTGTGGAATTACACACCCACTAAAGCAAAGGATTAGCACATTGACGCTATTTTTGGTGTTAATTACGCCTTTATTTATATTTTAATCATCCTTAGAAAATTAGGAGATTTATAGAAGACAAAATACCCACGCTTTTAAAAAAATATTATTAAACTTACCTAAAAATTTAAATTATTTTTTCTTATTAATTTATTATATTTTATTATCGTAGTTAAACTTATATAAAGGCCCGTGACCAGATTCCCTTCCCCTCCTAAGGGAGAAAAATTTATTTCATTTGAAATGACTACCAATCATTTGAAATAAATAGGAATGGGGTGTAAATGAACTTAGATGCCGAAAAGGACTTTAAACAAATAAAAAATAAAATAAACATATGACTTTAGATTTTGAACAAAATAGCTCAAAGATTAATATATTTTACTAAGGTTTTTGGGGAAAAATACTCCAGCGGTTGCTTTCCACATTGAAATAATTTATTTTGCAAATATTACGGATTGTCTACGCAATCCATCTTCAGTGCATCAAATTATACATATGTGGAGCGTGTTTTAAACGTTAAAATTTCAATATGAGAGGCCATTCTCAATTAGAGAGGACGTTTTTGGTATACAAGCCACTGAGAAAAAAACTAGACATGTAAGTACCTGATTCAATTGGTTAAAATTCGTTTTTACAACTAAAAAAAAAAACAGTTTTTCACAGAACCCGCTTGGCGCACGCAAGTTTTATTGCATGGGCAATCCGAAATATTTGCAAAATAAATTATTTTAATGTGGAAAGCAACCGCAGGTGTATTTTACTCCAAAAACCTTAGCGATCTGTCCCAGCATATTTAACTTCTACTAATATATTTTACTTTTTGATGTACGGTATTTTTTAAATCTCTTTTTGATTTTCTCAATATTATATAGGTAAGAGGAAGTATATAAAAGGCATCGAGATTTTGGGGGAATTCCACGTTGTGAGAGACCTTGATTCGAAAAAATATAAAAGAATATCCTCAAGAACTGAGGAGTTTGAAATTTAATATTTAAGTTAGGTAGCCACCAGAGGTGCGGAAATAAGCTTTTAAATAAATAACGTTGAACTAGTGATGAGTAGAGACCGGACAAAAAAGCATAAAAAAATGGAAAATAAGTGCTTAAAAAAGCATAAAAAACTTGAATAAAAAGTTGTTAAATAAGCATAAAAGTTGAAAAAAAGCATCTCATAAGCAATTTTTACTCATACCAATGGCGTATATTCTCATTTTGCCGTTGAAATCTTCTGAAGACCACTTTACTCTTGTTCTTCATAGGAAAGATAGAAATGGTTGCCATGGTAACGGAATTTAAATCTTTTTCTTTTTATTAGATTAAAAATCAATTATTATTTAAATTCCCATTTATTTTAAATTTATTTGTGTCTTTAATTGTTTCAAAGAAAACATATATGTCTCTCTCTCACTTGCAAACATTATCGTCTCTCTCTACTCTTTTTAAATTTTTAAATTCCCTTTCCACCTTATCTTCGCATAGGCCTAATGTTAATTTCCTATAGGGATTTGTATGTTAATTTCGATTCAAAAGGGGGTCCCCTTTGAAACTTTTTAGGCATTTAAAATTTTTTTTCCAATTCTTATGAAATTTTGTATTTATATACGATTCTATATTGTGTATAAAATGTCCAAATATGAGATTAAAATTTTGAAAAATAACCATAGTTTATTTCAAGCAGTCAACATTTAAAATGCAAGTTTGAAACTAAGGTGCTATCGGAAACTAAATATATCTCGACACAAAAAATCTGGTGTGACCAGCACAGTGCGCAACTTTCTCTTACCGAAGGGTAAGAGAAAGTTGTGTGCTGTGCGCCAGTCACACCAGATTTTTTTAATCTTTTTTCGATTTTCTCAACATTATATAGGTAAGAGGTAGTATATAAAAGGCGTCGAGATTTTGGGGGAAATCTACGTTATGAGAGTCCTTAATTCGAAAAAAATATAAAACGAAAAAATATTAATATAAATATCCACCAGAGGTGCGGAAATAAGCTTTTAAATAAAATTTGTCTACTGTCAAGCACTTTCATATGTAGGCTTACTTTTACTTTCTATTACCTATATATATATATATATATATATATATATATATATATATATATATATATATATATATATATATAGTGAGAAAGTATTGGATTCATGTCAAAAATTCGATGTCGAGATTTTGATGGATCTTCACGTTTTGAGGTTCCCTGAATCCAAAAAAGTGGTTTTCGCGACATGGTCTGTCTGTGTGTGTGTGTGTGTGTGTGTGTGTGTCGCTGTGAACAAAATATCTCAAGAACGAAAAGAGCCAGGAGGTTGAAATTTTATATTTAAGATAGGCACCCCCCATGGGACGTGACACGAAGCTTTTGAACAAAATCGACCAAAGAGTACTAGCACTTTACTGATTCACTTTTTCAGTTTTTTTCGATTTTCTCTAAATTTGCTCCAACGATTTTTTTTTAAATTCAAAAATCAATTATTTTTTAAATTCTCTATAAAATGTATATTCTCATTTTGTGATTGAAATCTTCTGAAGACCACTTTACTCTTGTACTCCATAGAAAAGATAGGAGTAATGGTTGCCATGACAACAAAATATAAATATTTTGCCATACTTATAAATTTTACATCTTGAATTCAATTGTACAAATGTAAAAAAAAAAAAAAAAAAAAAAAAAAAATTCAATTGTACCCTACTGTCGGAAACTAAATACATGTCGACACAAAAAATCTGGTGTGACAAGCACAGAACACAACTTTCGATTACCTAAGGTAAGAGAAAGTTGTGTGCTGTGCGCCAGATGTAATTTTTCAGTTTTTTTCGATTTTCTCAAAAATTCGCTCCAACGATTTTTTTTAATTCAAAAAACAATTATTTATTAGATGCTCTTTAAAATGTATATTCTCATTAATGAGAATATACATTTTAAAATTAAAATTTTGTTATTGAAATCTTCTGAAGACCACTTTACTTTTGTACTCCATAGGAAAAATAGGAGAAATGGTTGCCATGGTAACAAAATATAAATATTTTCCGCGTTTATAAATTTTCCATCTTGAATTCAATTGAACCCTATTGTCGGAAACTAAATACATGAAAAATCTGGTGTGACAGATTTTTTAAGTATTTCTCAATTTGCTCTAACGACTTTGATGAAAATTCAATTATTAGTTACTCTTGTACTTATAACAGATTTTTTTTTTTTTAAGTTGCACTCACCCAGGACTGTAGATTTACCAATAATAGATAGGATTAGAAGGCCTTGTTCAGTCCGTCGAATAAAACAAAATATATTTTAAAAAATATATCTTATTTATTTATTAATTTAATTTCCTCATACCACAGGTTTCGACCGCTGTGCCGCAGGTCTTCCTCAGTGAGAAGAGAGTCTGGAAATTTGTGGATGCATTACAAAACAAGTTATTAAAATACAGTACAAAATTGTCAAATGACATACCTATAATAGTGTGTGCATCAACAAAGGTCCAGATCTCCCTCTATTTGTGTGCCAGCAATGCATCGAATCTATCGGGCAGTCGATTTGTTTATGAAAGGATTACTTTTAAAGAGATTATTTTAAAATAGGTGAATTCTAAACCTGCGGCATCTGTCTTACATTTTTCAAACTATTTCTAATCTGATTTACAAATTTAACACGTTTTTATTTTCATTTTTACAAGTTTTGTAAGTTTATACAATATTTAAAAAAATTTTTGAATTATCAAGACATCACACACATATAATGAGTATAAATATCGCAAATTAGGTTTAGTTTTATGATTATAATTTGTTCACAATTGTCAATATCATGCTATAGCAATCGGATAATTTATCTACGTCGGCCCTAAAATTGATTGTGTTTTTTAAAAACATTTGTATATTGGCTGCTTCTTTTAATTTCCTTTTGTCCATGTCCTTTTCAAAACATACTATCTTTGTGTTTTCGAAATCGAAATCGTGGCTGTTATCGATGGCATGGATAGAGAGCGCCGAGTTGAGCCGTTGATGGACAATTGACGAGGCATGTTCTCGAATTCTTATCTTTAATGGCCTCATTGTTTCCCCAAAATTTTTTTTTAAGATAAATTTATTAAAACTCCCCACCTAGAGATTCTAGAAATGTTTTGTTATTGCATAATCATCAACATGAATGAAATCCAAAAAGTCAGAGAAGTCAAGAAAAAAATCTTTTTTCCTTCTACCTTTTAGGAACTAAAGGCCCTCCTCTGGGTACTCGAAAAGTGTGTCTTATGAATGGCCAACAACGACAATAATAACAACAACAACAACTTGTCTCTTTAATTCAAGAGACATATGTCTCCGTTTTTTTTAAACTTGGATGCGGTCATTCGTAAAAGTGGTCACCCAACGATCGGTGGTCTCGCTTTTAATATGGCGTTAAATTCCTTACTCTCTTTCGTCAAGAGACGGGCAGCTGGCGATTTGGCGGTCTTTTAGAAAAAAAAAATGTTCCTCCCAAAATTGCACAAAAGCCTCCCCCTCTACTACAAACAAGCAGAGATAGATCACTCTCTATTTCACACTCGACTCCACTTACACTCGCCTTTCTTCTTTAGCTTCTTAACACGCTCTTTTGGGCACTATTAACACCCATATCAGACACAAATAGACTATTTTTCATTCGTTTTAATTTTTCAAAAAAAGAAAATCGTATATGACATCATTATACAATACGTATTTCCACAAAAAAAAAAAAAAATTGTTGTAACTAAGAACACGTAACTTTTTTATACTTTTGGTAAGGATTTTGTGAAAATGATAAGAATAATTGATTGATAGAAACAAGAAGTTACTTAAATATTTGGAATAGTCTACGTCTCAGATGTTGTAGGACGTAGTAAAAAAGAAAATTAGAAAAAATTTTTCTCTTTGTTCAGAATCTTTTTATTTTCAGAGACAACTGTTGCGCAATGTTCAGTTTCGCCTAGAACGCCATCCTCAGGTCTACAAATTTTAAGATATTATTATTATTAGAGAAGAATATAATTAGACATAATTTTACATATTAAATATTTCTTTTACAGTTGTTGAAAAATTTTTGATATGTAATATTAAAATCAAAATCTTTTCAACTGTAAAAGAAATATTTGACTTTTCTATTATAAAATAAAATGTACTTCAAAAGACTTCAAGGGTAAAATGAGAATTAACATTTTAAAGAGCATGTAAAAAATAATTAATTTATGAATTTTAATTAAAATCGTTGGAGTGAATTTTGAGAAAATTGAAAAAAAAAAAACAACTGAAAAAGTACATCAGTAAAGTACTAGTACTTTTTGTCCGATTTTGTTCAAAAGCTTATTTTCACGCTTCAAGAGGATGCCTACCTAGCTTAAGTATAAAATTTCAACCTTCTAGCTCATTTCCTTCATGCTTACAAATGTCCACACAGACCAACAACTGACAGACACAGGCCAATTTGCGGGACCCACTTTTTTGGAATCGGAGAACCAAATGTCGACATTCAATGGCAAAATGAGAATATACATTTTATTTGAAGGAGGTATATAGCTGAGTGTTGATAATCAAATAGGAAGAATAAAATGAGCAAGCAGCTAATTTATTTCATTTTATTAAGAAACCAGGGCCGACGTTTCGGTCACGTATAGGACCATCTTAGGGCCAGGTTAATGTCTGAAAATACATATAATCCTCGCCAAGTTATATTGGGCATACACAATTGCATGTAGCTTAATCATGACAATGCCTCAAATTATGTTGTTACAATATCATGGACAGAGAGTGAATATTCATTTTAAAGAGCATCTAAAAAGTAATTGATTTTTGAATTTTAATCAAAATCGTTGCAGCGAAGTTTGGGAAAATCGAAAAAAACTGAAAAAGTACATCAGTAAAGTACTAGTACTCTTTGGCCGATTTTGATTAAAAGCTTATTTTTCCGGTTCCGGGAGGTGTTCAACTTATATATAAAATTTCAGCCTCATAGCTCAATTCCTTCACATAAAGTTAAAAGAAATGTATTTTTTCATTAACAAGGGAGTAAGTAAACTTAGAAAATAAATTGATCTGTGCTTTTACAATTTAAAATTTATTTATATTTCGAAAATCTTGGTTGCTTGCTTCCTCTAATATAAATTTAATGCCTTTAGTTAAATATGAATGCATTTTGGCCCCAGCAGCTTCCCATTCCCCATTTATTATATATAATGTCTTAATTATTATTGATTGATATTTATTTGATTACGACCAATAATAAATTATTCAACTTTATGGATTCTAATATTTGCTAGAATTGATTTGAATCCCAAAGCCCCACTCCCTTGTCTATTATCCCTTTAATGCCCTAATTATACGTCTCTGGTAAAGAGAGGGCCCTGAATAAGAGTTTGTATTTGAGCCTCTTTTTCACGTTATGGATTTGAATTCTGTTTGCCTTATTATGGGCTTTTGGGAAGGCGATTATCTGTGGGGAGAGGGTAGAAGGGCAGGTGCGAGCCGCGTGCCCTTTGCAGCTTTTTTGGGGCAAAACGACCTATTTGGCACAAATATCAGCCAAGCTATTCATTACGTCCGAAAATTATAAGCTCTTTAGTGAGCATACGAGAGAAATCCAGAAAACCTAGTATTTTGAGATGAAAAGGGAAAAAAAATAAAAATACGCTAAGTAGAAAGGATTATCTACCAATTGTTATGAAGAGAATATTGATCATCATCGGGGGACTGTTTTTTCTTTTATAATTATTTAATTCGTACTTTCTCGCTGGATTAAATATTTTAAAACCCATTAAAATTTTGAAAATGAATGAATATGAAATGAATAATTTCTCTTTTTTTAAATATCCTAAAAATTTAGTGTCAATTAAATTGCCCCCAACGGGGGGTTTTTAAAAAAAAAGGAAAAATATAATTTTGTATGTATATAAAATATGGAGGGGGGGGGAAATTAAATTTTTTCCCCCCTAAAAAATCTCCTAGTTCCGGCCCTAGTCCGTTGAAATTAAAAACGATAGAAGGCGATTTCGTTCAAAAGCTAATAAGACATTAAATCTAATACTGAGGGGTTTTAAGAGCTACTTTCCAATGTCAAAAATTGTAATAATCAAGCGAAATTACGAAAGGCAGCCAACAAAAATACAATTCAATTATCCATGTTTTGAAGGTACTTATCATCAATCATCAAATAAATGAAATTGGAATCATCTATATATAAACATATTTATATGTTTATATATAGAAAGCAAATATGAAATTAGAAAATTACAAGTTTACATGAAATTACTATTTAGGTATACATTTATTTATTATTAGATACAAATAATTCACAATACAGTTAACATATAATAAAAAAAAAATTTGACCCCGACGTGATTTGAACACGCAACCTTCTGATCTGGAGTCAGACGCGCTACCGTTGCGCCACGGAGTCTTGGATAATCTTCGGTTTAAGATTTAAACTGGCGAAGTCAAGACAATTTTTTTTCTTTTAATCTCTGAATGACTTGTCATCATACGATTTTGTTTCAAGGCAAGGGCGGATACATAAGGGGAGGGGGGGGGGGGGGGGGGTAGAAAGGGTAATCCCCCCCCCAAGATTTAAAAAAAACTTTTTTTTTTGCAAAAATTGTATTGAGTCAAAAAAAAAAAGCCAAGACATAGGCAGCCAGTGGCCGAAACGTCAGCCTGGAATGGCAATAATAAAAGAAATAATTTTGGCTCCCTATGTCTTGGATTTTTTTGACTCCTCAATAATACTTCCAGCCACAAAGACATACCTCACAAAAAAATTTATTTTTAATGTAAAAATTTCAAATATTAATACTTAAAAATTTGATTTGTATTTACTGTATATTCTGGCAAACAAGTACAGAATGCGCCTTTAAATTACCGAAATTAAGAAAAGATTGTGTGCTGTGCGACCAGTCACACCAGATCCCCCCT
Organism: Euborellia annulipes; assembly: GCA_023213315.1. Taxonomy (NCBI): domain Eukaryota; kingdom Metazoa; phylum Arthropoda; class Insecta; order Dermaptera; family Anisolabididae; genus Euborellia; species Euborellia annulipes. The sequence goes on along the minus strand of JAKCPI010017657.1, from coordinate 3,828 downwards.
CTCTCTCCCCCGAAAAACACCTCTGGATCCGCTCTTGTTTCAAGGTTCCATTTTCCTTTCCTGGCTATATAAATATTTTTTAAAAAATTTCATTGGTCTTATATACATGAAGTACAAGAGTAGGGTGTGCTTCAAACTATTTTGAGAGCAAATGATAATATATATTTTAAAAGGCATCTAAAAAATAATTGATTTTTGAATTTTAATCAAAATCGTTAGATTTTGAGAAAATCGGAAAAACTAAAAAAGTACATCAGTAAAGTACTGGTACTTTTGGCCGATTTTGTTCAAAAGCTTATTTTAACGCCTCAGGAAGGCAGTCCGATGATTTTATTTAAGCCATTTGGATACCAAATGGCTTAAATAGAAATGCTAGGACCCCAATATATATATTTTCATAATAACGGTTATCGTTTAAAGTCATATAGGCCTAAGTTGCCGAACTGTGATGTGTGTGTCAATGGGAAAAGTGTGAGTGTTAAAAAAATGCCTTAGAAGTTCTTCTAAGTTAGATATATGAAGAGCGCTGTGAATCCTAACTTTGATAACTGTTTTGTTTATATATTTTCGAAAATGAATGATTTTTAGAAAGCCAAAGAACTATAAAATATCGTAAATATATGTTATTTCATTCAGGGATCAGAAAAATTGTATTAAAGATGTCCAAAGTTAAAAAAAAAAAACTGTAAAAATTCGATTTTTCTAAACTTTAAGCCGTTTGAGGCACTACTAAATCACCTTCCATTGTACTGAAACTGGTATATTCTATGTGTTTTAACTATCTGCATGCCCCCGAGTTTGGCGTAGTAGGTAGAGTGCCTGCCTCCTATACCAAACGTCGCGGGTTCGGACCAGGCAGTCCGATGATTTTATTTAAGCCATTTGGATACCAGATGGCTTAAATAGAAATGCCTGAACCCCCAATATATATATTACTTCAACGGTTATCGTCTAAAAGTCTTAAATGGCCTCAGTTGCCGAAAAGACTGTGTGAATGTGTGTGTGAGTGTGAATGAGAAAAAAGTGTGAATGTTTTAAAAAAAAAAAAAAAAAAACTATCTGCATATTGTTAAGGGGTGTCGCCCATTAAAATTCAAAAATCAATTATTTTTTAGACGCTCTTTAGAATTTATATTCTCATTTTGTCCTTGAAATTTTTTGAAGATCACTTTAATCTTGTACTTCATAGGAAAGATAGGAGAAATGGTAGCCATGATAATAAAATATAAATATTTTCCCATCTTTATAAGTTTTATATCTTTAATGTACCGTAGGCCTACTGGTGGAACCTAAATATATCTGGACACAAATCTCGACGTCGAATTTTTGACATAAAACCAATATTTTCTCTCTATATATTATTTTATTAACTTATAGGTAAGAGAAAGTAGTAAACAGTGGCGAAGCTACCTCTTTTAGAACAAATTTCAAAAAGGTGCCTTTAATTTACTTACTGTGTATATTAAAAGATCCAAACAAGAAAATTTGATGAGTAGAAACCAATAGATGTTACACTCTTAAGGCAAAATGTTTCCTTCATTTGTATTATTAAATAAGTTTGTTTTTATTTAACCAAAATGAAAAAAAAATAACGTCAAGAAAGTACGTCATCTGAAAAATATAAAATTTGAGTTAGTTTAGCTCATTTTATTTTAATATCAATAACTATTATATATGAAATTTACTTATAATCCGAAAAATGGTAAGATTGTTTTTTTTTGGGCCTCCTCCTCCCCCTCATAGCCCACCAATCCTCACCAAAATTAAGTTACCTAAAAAAAAAAAATTAGTTTCCATATTTTGATTATATCACTTAATGAAAATTTACTTACTTTTGCATTAAAAATTAATCTTGAAGACTTCTTTTTTATGTGCACTTCTACAATACGTATTTATAAATACGTATATTCAAAATAAATTTAAAAAAAAATAGAAAAATTCATTTTTAAAAGTAAAAATGAATTCGCGTTTGTAAGAAATTTAATATAAAAATGCAGCAGAAATTGTCAAATTTGATCACCCATCACAAGCTCAAATAAACAGCGGTGTACCTAATACCCAAAGGGCAAATTCCAAAAGGGGCGTCTTTAATTTGTATTTACTTACTGTGAAAATTAAAAGATCCAAAACAATAAAATTCAATGAGTTCATACCAACGTCCAGGAAATACAAGTCATCTGAAAAATATAAGATTTGAATTAGTTTTGCTCATTTTATTTTTATGTATATGAGATTTACTTACTTATTAAAAATTTCGCGTAATATTTAATCTTGAAGGCTTCTTTTTCTTTAAAATAAAACAAAAACAAATAATTCAAGCAAAAATAATGTACTTCACGAACAATTATTTTTATTATTTGCATTAAAAAAAAATTTCAAAAAAGAATTGTGATTTACAATTCGAAAAACCGTAAGTCGGGTCTCTGAAGAAATCATATCAGTGAGAATGAACGTGATTTTTTGGATTTCGAGTAAACGAGAGACCAGGGGGGCTTCCAGAAAGAGATCCTACCTAGCCTAATTAAAAATACGAACGAATTGTAATTGTATATGCCCGGCCCTCCCAACCATCAGATCGGCGGGGCCCTCGGGCCTGTCCCTGGCCTTAAGGGTATGCGTTATTTACATCCAGGCTATCCCTGGAAAAACGACATCCCTCCCTGACTCTCGTTTACTCATAGAGCCACCTCAAACCCAACCTCAAAGATACAAAAACATATCAAACTCGCTTTGCGTTATGAAAAGACGTCTTTTCGCAAACACAAGAACACTTGAGAACCTGGGCCTCAATCTTTCAATCAGATAACAACAACGAATCTCCAACAGAGGCCTAAATTGAAGAATATTCTCGTTGATTTCTCCACTATTAGCTTCATGCGGAGTAGCTGCAAGTTCAAAAATAAAAAATCTCTCACGTTGGCATGGTGCATCCCTCCCGCCCTTTATATTTAATAAACTATTAAACTACAGTTTAAGGTGTGAAAATGAATTTTCAAATTATTGATTGAAAAGTAAAAACATTTAAATTTGTATTCAAATATAAATCACACCTTAAGTTCTAGGTACCAAGTTGATGATGTCCCACGATGCGGGAGAGAGGCATCCCCTCTCCCGACGCAGATGGGGAGGAAGTCTAATCTAATTTTTAATAAAATGTCATTTTTAAAAATAAGTTAAATTTTTAGCAAATGATTTTTATAAAAATTTATATCAAACTTTTGAAAACTTTTTTAAAACTTTTTTAATGAAATTAAAATTTAATTAAGAAATCAGAAATGAAAATTTTAAAATGCAAATTAATTAAAAGTGAAAATTATTTTATTTTGAATTTATTCTCTAAAAAGATTATTTCTGCAAATTATCTATTTAAAAAAAAATTTATTGTTGATTGATTTTAAAAAAGAGCTAATTCTATTTGGGGTCAGCTGAAAAAAAGCAACATCCTAATAAAAGCTAATCTAATCTGCCCCTTCAAAATTCTTGCACCATGCTTAATACCTTTGTTCTGTTGACCCTCAGGAATCTGTAACAAAAAGAAAAAAATGAAATTAGAATAAGATCATTTATATATTTTGGATTTATGTGTGATGTTTATAGAAGAAAATATTCACCTCCTGAGGGGTTGACGGTCGCTCGAAGCTCCTTGCCACTCGTAGAGCTGATCCATCGAAGTTCCCTGCACTCGTAGAGCTGATCCAGTTGATTGCACTTAACACTTAACACTTAAAAAAAACACTGATCACACTTGCACTGGGGAGACCCAAACCTGCAAAAGAAAAATTGTTTAAGAATCTATCCCTTAGAGTTTAAGCAATCTAGTGAAAAATA
>JAKCPI010017656.1:0-10352 GCA_023213315.1 Euborellia annulipes | reverse complement strand
ACTAAGGGAGATTCCCTATAAATAAAATAAATATAAATATTAGCATAGCTTTATTCCTCGGCCAATTTTCTTAAAAAAAGAGTTAAAACTTAAAATAAAAATAAATGAAATCTTATAATCATAAGGTAATTAATTATTTTATATAAAATTTTTTTGACATTTAAATTTTGAATATTTTATGATATTACTTTAATCTTATTTTCAGATTATAAAAAATATTTTAAACTTAAAAAACTTCTAACTTTAGCTAATAATTGTAAGTTAAAAACAATATTCTCATTTTGAGAGTAAAAATTCAAATTTTTTTAATAAATTGATGTGTAATAAATAAATATTTTATAAATAAATTCATTCTTCTTTCCATAAATATTGAAAAAATAATCAAATAGGTAGAAAGAATGAGCAAAGCAGCTAGTTTATATTTCAATTTATTAATAAATTAGGGCCGACGTTTCGGTCACATATGGGACCATCTTCAGGGCCAGGTTAATGTCTGAAAATATATATAATCCTCGCTAAGTTATATTGGGCATACACAATTCCACGTAGCACAATCATGATAAAGCCTCAAATTTTATTCTTATCATACCATGGACAGAGATTGAATGACTTCACTAATAATAATAATAATAATAATAATAATAATAATAATAATAGTAGAATTTGAGGCATTATCATGATTGAGCTACGTGCAATTGTGTATGCCCAATATAACTTGTCGAGGATTATATATATTTTCAGACATTGTGACCGAAACGTCGGCCCTGGTTTATTAATAATTTGAAATATAAACTAGCTGCTTTGCTCATTCTTTCTACCTATTTGATTATCAACACTCAGCTATATACCTCCTTCAAATTAAAGAAATAGGCCTATAATATTTTTAATCTTTATTTTTCATTTTATTCCTTTTAATCAGAAACTTTTTTTTTACATTTTTGGTATTATTATTACAATCACATTGCCCTTGATCAATGACTGAAAACAGAGAACAAGCCTCTCACCCCCTTTTCATCGCATACGACTGTCACGCTAGTGTGAACCCCCTTGCGATATGTCGCTCCGACATATCGTTAGCAACAATCGCTAGCGATAATATCGCCCCAGTGTGAACGGCGCCTTAGAGAGCATCTAAAAAAATAATCGATTTATGAATTTTAATTAAAATCGTTGGAGCGAATTTTTGAGAAATTTGAAAAAAAAAAAAATCTGAAAAAGTACATCAGTAAAGTACTAGTACTTTTTAGCCGATTTTGTTCAAAAACTTATTTTGAGTGTCCGGGAGGGTGCCTAACTTAAATATAAAATTTTCCAACTTCCTAGCTCTTTTCGCCCTTGAGATATTTTGTTCACAGACATACACAAACACACAGACAAGACAGACCATGTCGCGAAAACCACTTTTTTGATTCAGTGGACCTCAAAACGTGTGTATACATGATCAAAATCTCGACATCGAATTTTTATCATGAATCCAATACTTTTTTTAATTACTCCAGTGAAATTAACACCGAATATTAGGTATCTTGTTTCCCGTGGGACCCATCCAAGTATAAACGCCTCACAGTCTTGCTTAACTTGAAATATTTTGGTGATTATTTCTCATCATCTTCCCTGATGCTTTTCGTTTTAGTTGAAGATAGGAAATATTTTATACAGGGTGCCCGAAAATAACAGGTACCTAGAAAAGGAGATGATTCTACATGGAAAAATAAGTTTTTTTTTTGCCCCTTACCTATAAACTAAATAAAAAATAAAATATAATATAAACCTAAAACTATAATATGCCCAGACGCTTCGATTTCAAGATACAGGGTCAAAATTGAATTTTTTTTTTGATTTTTGCTAATATCTCGAGAACCGTTTGAGATACAATGTTTAGCATGTTTTACTATACACATAAAATACGCGGAATAATGAACATAAATCGTGTACAGAAGGTAAACATTGTATCTTAAACGATTTTCGAGATATTAGCAAAAAAAAAAAAAAAAATCAACTTTGACTCCCTGTATCTTGAAAACGAAGCGTCTGGGCATATTAAGTTTATAGGAAAAAAAAGTCTTTATTTTTTAACGTAGAATCATCTCCTTTTCTAGGTACCTGTTATTTTCAGGCACCCTGTATTTATTGTTTATGGTTGGAAATATTTAAGAGAGAATTTGTAATATTTTAAATCGTCTTTAGATATTTTTTCAATCTATAAATAATGTTAGATGAGAATAAAAAGTATTTTATTTTGTTTTTTGTTCAAATGGGAATTGTAATATTTATTTATTTTTCCTTTTCAAGAGAGAGTGACTCGGTCGAGTCGAGTCAGGCCTTGCCTTGCGCGCAGCTCTCGTCTCTCTTACTATTGTGCGTGGATTTATCTTAAAGTGAATAATAATACAACACACCCCGAACAGCCTTCTCACCCATTAGAGCATCTTACTATTAAAGGTAGGCCGAATTAATTTAAAAAAAATTATAAAAAATCCCATTTTAAACTTATCTTCGAATTTTTCGAGTATTAAATTATTAAGTATTTTATATATGTCATCATGGACAGGGGGGAGGAAGGGGGAGGAAAATATGAGTTTCTATAAAAAATACTTTTTTATTTGTCTTTATTTAGACATTAAAATCTTTTTAGCTTATATCGTTGTTAAAATTTTTTATTTTACTTTCTCTTACCTCTATATATGTTAATATACAGAGAGAGAAAGTATTGGATTCATGACAAAAATTCAATGTCGAGATTTTGAAGGATATACACGTTTTGAGCTCCCCTGTATATTCTCATTTTGCCAAAATGATTGCCATGGTAACAAAATATAAATATTTTCCCATGTTTATAAATTTTATAATATATGGGTGGAAACGAAATATATGTCGGCACAAAAAATCTGGCGTGACAAGCACAGTACACAACTTTCGATTGCCGAAGGGTAAGAGAAAGTTGTGTGCTGTGCGACCCATCACACCAGATTTTCATTTATGGAGGGGTAGTTTAAGGGTCGAAAATAACAATATCTTATTAACTAAAATTTAAATTAATTAATAATTTAAATTTCCCAGTGCAGGCTTTTCAATGCTTGGTGGTTTTAAGGTTTTAAGACAAGGCGGATCCAGAGGTGTGCCTCGAGGGGGGGGGGTAATCTGGTGTGACTGATCGCACAGCACACAATTTTTTCTTAATTTCAGTAATTTAAAGGCACATTCTGTACTTGATTGGCAGAAGATAAATACAAATCAAATTTTTTTTTTTTTTTTTTTTTTTTAAACATTCACACTTTTTTCTCATTCACACACACATTCATACAGTCTTTTCGGCAACTTGGCCATATAAGACTGACGATAACAGTTGTAGAGAATATACCTATTGTGGGGTCAGGCATTTCTATTTAAGCCATCTGGTATCCAAATGGCTTAAATAAAATCATCGGACTGCCTGGGTCCGAACCCGCGACGTTTGGTATAGGAGGTAGGCGCGCTACTTACTACGCCAAACCCGGGGCCAATCAAATTTTTAAGGATTAATTTTTAAAATTACCCCCTTTACATCCAAGGGCGGATACAAAGGGGGGGGGGTAAAAGGGGTAATTACCTCCCCCCCGAGACTTGAAAAAATACCTTTTTTTCGCTTAAAAATTTATTTTTAATGTAAAATTTTAAAACTTAATCCTTAAAAATTTGATTTGTATTTATATTCTGCCAATCAAGTACAGAATGTGCCTTTAAATTACTGAAATTATGAAAAAATAATGTGCTTTGGGACGAGTCACACCAGATTACCCCCCCCCCCCCCCCGAGACACACCCCTGGATCCGCCCTTGTTTACCTCCCTCCCTCTTGTACTCGCCCTTGCTTCAAGATTTGGCCACCCCCCCTAACTTCCCCAAAATATAGAATTATTATTAAATAAAATAAATAATGATGTGGTCAGCTATAAATAAATATATTGTCTACATTTAAAGATATTTGTCAGATTCACCTATCAGTTTTTTAGAATTATTTTTTTACTATCTATTTACAATAATTTTTTTTAAATTTTTTCTTTGGCTGGAGACTGTGTATAGTATTGGTGATGGGTAGGTAGCCAGGATTAGAAATAAAACACGAAATTTTATCTCATTCTACTCGACGTTTCGGGTTCCTGAGGAAGGGGGGCGATTAGCACCCGAAACGTCAACGAGTAGAATGAGATAAAATTTCGTGTTTTATTTCTAATCCTGGCTGCCTACCCATCACCAATACTATAATTTTTTTACTTTCTCTTACTTATATATGTTAATATATATAGAGAAAGTAAAAAAAATGTCAAAAATTCGTTGTCGAGATTTTGATGGATATGCACGTTTTGAGGTCCCCTGAATCAAAAAGAGTGGTTTTCGCTACATGGCCTGTCTGTGTATACCTAAATCTATACTATTATATAAAAAGAAGTCTGTCTGTCTGTTTGTAACGCATACACTCCGAAACTACTGGACCGATTTTCATGGAGTTTTTTTTTAATGTGTAGACAATTTTCCGGGGGTGGGGGTGGTTTTAGCCTATCATTATATCAAATTAAGGGTTCACGAATCCTTCATAGGAAAGCATTGGAAAACAGATTCTAACTCGCTTTACGAAAAATATATTAATCAAATCTTTAGAATGAAAAATAAAAACTCTTCATCCTCTAAAATTCTACATTTCAAAAGGTTTTTTTCCAGTGGCCAATAGCTTGAAGGTTTACTTTTTACTTTTTTTCGTTATTCTGATCTTCGGAATTTAAATAAATATTATATAATATTCATTAGCGGAAAATTTTATTGAGGTCTGGCGACTGTATTGCACAATTTAACAGTTTCGGTCTTACAAAAAACCATCATCAGGCCTAAAATACATAAAAACCATAAAAATTACATGCAAACCCTTAAGTCAAATACATCGAATTAGTTTATAAAAAAAATTTTTTTTTCCTTTTTAAATATAGAAAAGTAAACAAGTAAACCTTAAAGCTACTGGCTACTAGAAATTAACTTTTGCTGTTTCCATCATAAGAGGGTTTTTTCCGCTCTACGCCCCCTCCCCCCCTCCCTAAAATTATTATTTTTTTTATTTTTTCTTTGATTTTAATAAAATTTAAAATGACGCTTCTTTAGGGTGTAACTGAAAAATAATATTCCAGATCTCAGAAAGTTCTATCGGATCTACCCCTCCTACCTCTACCTCCAAAATTTATTTCCCACTCGATTTTCTTATTCCATATGTTTATATTATGGTGCAAAATTAATTAAAATACATTTATCTGGACAACTCTTACATTGTTAGTCATATCTCGAGACGTCGCCCGCCAGGACATAGCTTATAGGGCTATGTATGAGTGGAAAACTTTTCCTAATTCTCTTTCTTTTTTTCTTTATAGTTTTACCTGCTGCGATTGTCTGCTCGACACAAGTTGAGGCAAAGCATCGCCTTTAGTTGTGCAGAGAGGGCTTGACATTGCTACAGGGCCGTGTGTCTCTCCGGCCCAGGATTCCGGCAATTTATATATTTTGGTAAGTAACATTTTTTTCACTAGATTGCTAGATCTCTAAGGGATAGATTCTTAAACAATTTCTCTTTTGCAGGTTGGTTGGGGTTCTCCAGTGAAAGTGTAATCAGTGTTAAGTGTTCAGTGCTCAGTGTTTAGTGCAATCAACTGGATCAGCTCTACGAGTGCAGGGAGCCTCGATGGATCAGCTCTACGAGTGCAAGGAGCTTCGAGCGACCGTCAACCCCTCAGGAGGTGAATATTTTATTTTATAAACATACACACATAAATCCAAAAATATATAAATGATCTTATTCTAATTTCATTTTTTTTTTTTTTTTTTTTTTTTTTTTTTTTTTTTTAACAAATGGAGTTGAACAAATAATTAATATTTATTAGAATGTGCGGAAGTTTATTCTGTTGTATTCAGGTGGCGATGAACAAAGAATAAAACAATGTGTTTTTTTATATAGGATTTATTGGCATTTGGCGTGTAGCTACAGTTTCGAGGTATCCCCATCTTCAGGCCTGTGAACAATTTACATATTACAGGTTTACAGCTAAATAAAAACAAGTTCTTTTCTTCTCTCAATGTTTTCAATATCAAATAGTGTATATAAATAAAAAGATTTTTCTTTTTTGTCAGAATGTAAAATAATTAGTTTAAATTATACAAGGTTTTTATATATTTTTTTTTTTTTTTTTTTTTTTTTTTTTTTTTTTTTTTTTTTGATATATATTTACCAATAAGATCCTATGACTCCTTGTATCTTTTTATCTCAATTTAGTATTTTGGGAAAAATTATGTGACGACAATTGGCAGTTAAAATGAGGAAAAAGTTTTAAAAGAGATGTAGCCAGAACTCAGTTTAGTGATGTTCTTTTTTTAACTGAAAACAAGGTTGTATTTTTTCTGTTTATTTTTTTCATATTTATAATTATTATAAATATTTCATATTTATAATTATTATATATTAATTATTATATATTATTAATTATTATATATAATTATTATAAATATTTCATATTTATAATTATTATAAATATGAAAAATAAACAGAAAAATAGAACCTTGTTTTCAGTTAAGACATCCTAGTTGAAAGTTCTAACTACATCTTTTAAAACTTTTCCTCTGTATATGAATAATTTTCCCAAAACTAAATTGAGATAAGTACAAGGAGTCATAGGATGCTTATTGGTAAATATAATATAGATATAAAACTCTTTGTATAATTTAAACTAATTATTTTACATTCTGACAAAAAAGAAAAATCTTTTTATTTATATACACTGTTGATATTGAAAACATTGAGAGAAGAAAGAACTTTGTTTTTATTTGGCTGTAAACCTGTATGTAAATTGTTCACAGGCCTGAAGATGGGGGATACCTCGAAACTGTAGCTACGGTCGCCAAATGCCAATAAATCCATAAAAAAGCACATTAATTTTATTCTTGTTCATCGCCACCTGAAAATACTGAACAGAATGCTTCCGCATTCAATAAACCAAATATATCATAAATGATCTTATTCTAATTTCATGGTTTTTTCTTTTTTGTTACAGATTCCGTGAGGGTCAACTGAACAAAGGTATTAAGCATGGTGCAAGAATATTAAAGGGGGTAGATTAGATTAGCTTTTTAGGATGTTGCTTTATTTCAGCTGACCCCAAATAGAATTGCTCTTTTTAAAATCAATCAATAATATATTTTTTTTTTAAATAGATAATTTTCAGAAATAATCGTTTTATCGAATAAATTAAAAATAAAATAATTTTCACTTTTAATTAATTTGCATTTTAAAATTTTCATTTTTAATTTCTTAATTAAATTTTAATTTAATTTAAAAAGTTTTCAAAAATTTGATATAAATTTTATAAAAATTTTGCCAAAAATTTAACTTAATTTTTTTTTGATGATTTCATTAAAAAATTAGATTAGACTTCCTCCCCCACCTGCGTCGGGAGAGGGGATGCCTCTCTCTCCTGCACCGAGGGACATCATCAACTTGGTACCTAGAACTTAAGATGTGATTTATATACGAATACAAATTTAAAGTATTCACTTTTCGATCTATAATTTGAAAATTCATTTTCACACCTTAAATTGTAGTTTAATAGTTTAAATATAAAGGGCGGGAGGGATGCACCATGCCAACGAGAGGGATTTTATTTTTGAACTTGCAGCTACTCCGCATGAAGCTAATAATGGAGAAATCAACGAGAATATTCTTCAATTGAGGCCTCTATTAGAGAGTCGTCGTTGTTATTAGTTTCAGGTGTCTTCTTTAATCGTTAGCTAGTTCGTTTTGTTAGGGCCCCTTGATTGTGTTTGTCAGCTGGCCAAATGGTGCAAACGCCCAGGGCCATTGCCGAAAGTTGTGTTTGCATTTTGGTTCCAGGGTAAAATGAATTATATCCTCGTTGGGTTCTCCATTATTAGCTTCATGCGGAGTAGCTGCAAGTTCAAAAATAAAATCCCTCTCGTTGGCATGGTGCATCCCTCCCCCCCTCTATATTTAAACTATTAAACTACAATTTAAGGTGTGAAAATGAATTTTCAAATTATAGATCGAAAAGTGAATACATTTATATTGTATTCGTATATAAATCACACCTTAAGTTCTAGGTACCAAGTTGATGATGTCCCCGGTGCAGGAGAGAGGGCATCCCCTCTCCCGACGCATGGGGAGGAGAGTCTAATCTAATTTTTATTCAAATTTAAAAAATAAATTAAGTTAAATTTTTGGCAAAAAATTTTAAATTTTATAAAAATTTATATCAAATTTTGAAAACTTTACAAGAATTAAATTAAAATTTAATTAAGAAATTAGAAATGAAAATTTTAAAGTGCAAAATTAATTAAAAGTGAAAATTATTTTATTTATAATTTACGATAAAACGATTATTTCTGAAAATTATCTATTTAAAAAAAATTATATTATTGATTGTTTTTTAAAAAAGAGAATTCTATTTGGGGTCAGCTGAAAAAGCACATCCTAAAAACTAATCTGGCCAATCTACCCCCTTCAAAATTCTTGCACCATGATTATTACCTTTGCTCGTTGACCCTCTCGGAAACTGTAACAAAAAAGAAAAAAATTAATTAGAATAGATCATTTATATTTTTTGTTTATTAGAATGGAGTTTATTCTATTTGTATTCAGATTGGCGATGAACAAAAGAATAAAAACAATGTGTTTTTTTTATGTAGGATTTATTGGCATTTGGCGACTGTAGCTACAGTTTCGAGGTATCCCCCATCTTCAGGCCTGTGAACAATTTACATATACAGGTTTACAGCTAAATAACAAGTTCTTTTCTTCTCTCAATGTTTTCAATAACAAATAGTGTATATAAATAAAAGATTTTTTCTTTTTTGTCAGAATGTAAAATAATTAGTTTAAATTATACAAAGGTTTTCATATTTTTTTTTTTATATTATATTTACCAATAAGATCCTATGACTCCCTTGTATCTTTTTATCCCAATTTAGTATTTTGGGAAAAAATTATGTGACGACAATTGGCAGTTAAAATGAGGAAAAAGTTTTTAAAAAGAGATGTAGCCAGAACTCAGTTTAGTGATGTTCTTTTTTATAACTGAAAACAAGGTTCTATTTTTTTCTGTTTATTTTTCATATTTATAATAATTAGGAATATGAAATATTTATAATAATTATATATAATAATTAATAATATATAATAATTATATAATAATTATCAATGGTGAAATGTGTATAATAATTATAAATATGAAAAATAAACGAAATACAACCTTGTTTTCAGTTAAAAAAGAACATCACTAAACTTAGTTCTGGCACATCTCTTTTAAAAACTTTTTTCCTCATTTTAACTTGCCAATTGTCGTCACACAATTTTTCCCAAAATACTAAATTGGGACAAAAAGATTACAAGGAGTCATAGGATCTTATTGGTAAATATAATGAAAAATATAAAAACCTTTGTATAATTTAAACTAATTATTTTGCCTTCTGACAAAAAAGAAAAATCTTTTATTTATATACACTATTTGATATTGAAAACATTGAGAGAAAAAAAAAGAACTTGTTTTTATTTAGCTGTAAACCTGTAATATGTAAATTGTTCACAGGCCTGAAGATGGGGGGATACCTTCGAAGCTGGCAGCTACCCCAGTCGCCAAATGCCAATAAATCCTACATAAAAAAACACATTGTTTTTATTCTTTGTTCATCGCCACCTGAATACAACAGAATGAGCTTTCGCACATTCTAATAAATTTTTATTATTTGTTCAACTCCATTTGTTAAAAAAAAAAAAAAATATATATATTTTTGGATTTATGTGTGTATGTTTATAAAATAAAATATTCACCTCCTGAGGGGTTGACGGTCGCTCGAAGCTCCTTGCACTCGTAGAGATGTCCATCAGGCTCCCTGCACTCGTAGAGCTGATCCAGTTGATTGCACTAAACACTGAGCACTGAAGACACTTAACACTGATTACACTTTCACTGGAAGAACTAACCAACTGCAAAAAGAAATTGTTTAAGAATCTATCACTTAGAGATCTAACAATCTAGTGAAAAAAATGTTACTTACCAAAATATATAAATTGCCGGAATCCTAGGCCGGAGAGACACGGGCCTAATAACAATGTCAAGCCCTCTCCTACTTTAACTAAAAAACGCGCCGGCACTGTGTCAAGCGAGACAATCGCGGCAGAAACAAAACTATATAAGAAAAAGAGAGAGGAGGTAGGAAAGTTACTCCCACTCATACGCCTAAGCTATGTCTGGCGAACGACGTCTCGAGATATATTTGAAAAAGTTGTCCAGATAAATGTATTTTTATTAATTTTGCACCATAATATAA
>JAKCPI010017655.1:0-13715 GCA_023213315.1 Euborellia annulipes | reverse complement strand
AAACACGCACTTCTTGACTTTTGAGATTATTAATTAACCCCTAACCCGAACAGAGATGGGGAAGAAGGATATCTTGAAACATTAAACCTTATGTTTTAATGTTTTAAAAGAAGAAGCCTAAGATATAAATTTCCGGGATGCAATTTGTGGCTGTAGATATTTAGTGAGGGATGTACAGTGAGGGGCAATATTAAGTCCCACCCAGGCGTTTTCGACTTGTGATTATTTCAAAATCAAAATGTTTGAACCAGTTGAATTAATTTCCCTCGTCTTTGCACGTACATACCAGTATTTACATATTAATTGTCTTATTATTTTAATTAATAGATCATAAATACTAAACTACTTGATTTTTTTTCTTCTTCAAGTGACATTGCTACTAATTATTTTGTACTCTTGAAAATTTTTGGCACATTTGTTTATTTATTAGATTTTTTAAAAAAATTAGCAAAGATGTTTTAAGAAAATTGGAAGGGATTTATTTAATAGAAATTTTAAAGCAGGTTTAGTACGCTACGATAAATCGTAACGATTTATCTCTTTAATATCATATTTAGTTATCGACAGCAATCGACTTCAATGCAATGGCAACTCCAAACTGAGTAGGGATTCGCACAAATTGATGCCGGCCGGTAACTATCATCCAATTCCAATAAATCGTTACAATGTCCTGTTTACACCCAACTAGGGATGGAATCTGACTTTAATCAAGAATCGATCTTTTACTGAAAATAATCGACTTTTTAGAAAATCGAGTTGAAACTCTTTCAAGTCGATTGAACTGACTTTTGACTTGAAAGTCGAAAAGTCGACTTTAATCGATTCCGAGAATCAAAAAAATATCAAGTTCCTACACTCAACGATAAATCGAATTGCTAGCAATTCTCGTAGCGTGTAAACCTGCCTTAAATAAATAATTAAATATTGGAAATTAGAGACATTTTGTTATTAATTGTGGTTTATTTTAATTTAGTAATTAATAATACAAAAGCTGTCGTCAGATAATGATGATGGCTGCAGAAATAGATTAAAATAAATATCAAAATGTCTTTAATTTCTTAAAATCACAATCGTGAAAGTTAAAATACAATTCAATATGATCTATTTTTTTTTTTTTTTTTACTGTAGAAATTCGATTATCACCCTTAGGATAAGAAAATTTAAAAAAAAAAGATTATCCCCTCCCTGTGGGGATTCGGATAATAGGCCTATTTATTTTAATACTCTTTTATTCTTCTAATTAAAATTTTCTCCATTTTCTTCAGATGAAGGGGGAGACAAAATTATTCTCAAGACTTGGCTTATTATACGACAAACCCAAAAACGTAACAAGTGTTTATTTATATAGATTATATTAATAGAGAAATTCATTCAAGAGAACAGAAAAATCAAAATATCTTCTTAATTATTGGGTGTACAAATTAATTCGGTCCATTTTAAAAAAATGCATTTATTTCAGCCAAAGTTTTGTCCATCACCGAAAAATTCCCACCTCTACAAGCAATTTTCGAAAAAAGTCTCGTCATTTCGATTTTTTCGAAAGAAATGAGGACCAGCGACCTGCCAAATTGTGCTGCATACGTCGTAACATCCAGTAATCCAACGGGGAGGTAAAATATCCCACTTGAGTGTTTGCAAATAATTTTTTACAACTTTTGCGATCTTGGGGCCTCCAGCGTTATCATGCAGAAGAATCACTTTGTCATTTTTTTTTTCTGGTTTTTCTCGTAATGATTCTGCAAGCTCCTCTTGCGTTTGATTCGGATCTTCATCGATTAATCCCTCCAATTCTTTGTCTGTCCAGAGCAAGAGGCTGATCTCAGTTGGAGCATTGTATCATAAACTTCTACAAGCATTCGATGCTCCACTTTTCTTCCAGTTAAAGCAGAAAACTAAAACCTCCCGCGAATGCTGCTTAACAGTGGCGTAGCGAGGGGTTGGGGGAAGGGGGCATCATGCCTCAGGTGCTACTTACAAGGGGGCGCAAAATTATCCGCAAAACAAAAAATTGCTGGATATTTTAAATTTAGTGCCAGTGTAATATAATAAATGTTAATTCGTAAATAAAAAGAAAAAAAGTGGGAGGGGGGGCGCTAAAATGGCATTGTGCCCCGGGCGCGAGTTAATCTCGCTACTCCACTGCTTAGTTAATACAAAATTTGCAAAACAGCAAGTGTTTTATAATTTTTTGCTTTATTGCAGACTGGCTACTGCGCTAGCAAGCAGTTTTGGTGGGAGTTATCCACCATCTTCAGGCCTGATCACCGAAACTGCTTGCTAGCGCAGTAGGGGTGAGTGTTTCGGTGGGAGTCCAGGATCACAGGTCCCGAAGATGGTGGATAACTCCCACCGAAACTGATTACTAGCGTAGTAGCCAGTTTGCAATAATACAAAAAAAACTTGCTGTTTTATATAATTTGCAATAAAACTTCCAATAACATAATAAATTGAATATTATTGACAGATTTCTAACCTCTCCAATTCTGCTGAAACATGCATAGCTATAATTTGAAAACGGTCCGAGCTAATTTGTTCCCAATAAAAAATTGTTCTATTTGATATTTTGTACAATTTTTGTTTGAAAGAAATTTTTTCTATCTTTTAATTTTTAAGCAAAAGTACCACATTTGAAATATCTTTCACTTTAGAATAATAAAATATTGTTCTAATTAACAAATTATCTTTTATTAGACTCTAGTATGATAGAAAAGTCTATCTCATCTTTTGGCTCCCGCTTTATTTGATGAACAATTTGAATTTTTTTTAATGGCGATGATGGTCTCTTAGCGGACCGAAATGTCTTTTATTTATTAATATCAATAAGAAGCCGGGCGTAGGTAGAATAGTGACATAAATAAAAAAAAAAAATTATTTTTCTACCTTACCTTTACGCCCATTTACGTATAATTATTAAATACTTTTTTTTAAATTATTTCTATTATTATTTTAAATGCATATATAACATGTTTTGAGATTCTCGTTAATATTCATAGAATATAATAAATCTCTCTCTAATGATATATTTTTATGTACAAAAATCTTACAGTTTCGTTAGGACGAATTCAAATCCTTTTAAGAATTTTTTCATAATTCCCTAAATTTTAAGGGGTTACTTTAAACCGGAAAGCAGGGGCGTTGCTAGGCCTGTGCAGCCGGTGCACCGCACCCCGAGGTTTGAGGCCCCCGGCTAAATGAAAAAAAAAAAAAAAAAAAAAAAAAAAACGATAATAGCAAACTATTTTGTTTAATGGCTGTTGTTTTTTGGTTTGGGAATTATGGAAAAACGGGAAAAAAGAACAAACAAATGACTGTGATTACAACTTAATAATGTAAAACTATCAACAATCTGTAAACATAAGTTGAATCGCGGGAAAAAATCATTGTGTGGTTTTATGAAACCACGATGCAAGTGAAACTTTTTTCGGATCGTACGTAGGCGTTTAACTGAAAATTTTCAGAAAATTATTCAATTAAGGGTATTAAAATCGCGTTTTTAATCTTAATTTAATAATTGGAAAATGGGAAATCATTTGGCGTATGTTAAATTAAAAACTGAGAAAAATATTTATTTAGTATTTGAATCATTTTAAATTATTTTAAAAATTATATTTCACAATTAAATCTCACAATTATTTTTTTATAATTCGTCATATATATTAAATTTCAACTTTCCCATTTTTGTCGTCATGGCTTGTGACGTCATAACTTGTAGCGTCACGGCCTCTGACGTCACGGATTGTAACGCGACAAGCTGATAGAGAAACGAAAATATTTGTGTCGATATAAATAAAATTTCACTTTAAAAAATGAGAATATTGGACCGTAGATTAAGTCTTTTCCTCTCAAACTCAAACTACGTAGAATACCCACAAATTCCCACAATGGGTAAAATAATTACCCACCGATTGGCAACCCTGATTGTGTCGCTTCACAGGTGACTTAGCTGGAGCCTCATTTTCTTATTTTGCACCGGGGCCCCCGCAGGTCTAGCTACGCCCCTGCCGGTAACCATTGGCTATGGTTGGAACATTATCAATTAACACATGGTTATATATTTCAATATATTATTTATTAGTATAAACACGCATTTCGACACTCACAATCAGTGTCAACTTTAGAGGGACTTTATACGGCACACTGAGCTGAACTTTCTTTTATTTGCTGCTCACCTAATTGCTCTTTTCCAACTCGTAACATCAACCGCAACTTCTCGCCGGATTGTATCATTTAACATATTATCAGGGGCGGCGCGTCCACTAGGCGAACTAGGCGGTCGCCTAGGGCGGCAACCTGGAGAGGGCGGCAAAAAGGGAAAAAAAAAAATTTGGTTCCACAAGCGGCACCCGAAAAAAAATTTTGTTCCGCGGGCGGCAAAAATTTATCGTCTCTAAAAAAAAAGGTAAAAAATGAGAAATGTTCCGCGGGCGGCAAAAAAATTTTGTGTCTCTAAAAAAAAGGTAAAAAAATTTTGGTTCCGCGCAAGAGAAAATGTTCCGCGGGCGGCGCACGGGAAAAAATTGGTTCCGCGAAAAAAAAAATTTCGCAGAAAAATTTTTGAGATCAGGGAAAATTTTAAGGGAGGGGGCGGCAATTTAAATTTTTAAAGTTTTTTTTTTTTGGGGGGGGGGGGCGCAAAAAAATATCTTGCCTAGGGCGGCAGAATAGCTTGCGCCGGCCCTGCATATCATTTAATATTTTAATGTTTCAACTAGAGCCTACGGTCGAGAGTTTAAATTAATATTTTTTTTGAATTTCAAATTCTTTTTTTTGGAGGATTTGAATGTCCACACTTTAATTATATCTTTTTAATTATTATATATTATATTACATGCTTTAGATTTAAAAAGCAGAAAATGTGAAAATGAATGCTGACCGTAGCAATAACCCGATTGGCGGAAATATGATTTGTATGGGGGGGGACGAGGTATAAATTTCATCAACCCTTTGGATTAAATTCCTGGGTTCATTTTACGGCCCTGGCTTGCTGAATTTGTTTTTAAGCAAGAGAGAGGATTTATTTATTTTGATTGAAAAGAGAGAGATGATGATTAAAAGGAAGATTCTTTAAGTTTTATAGAGAGATAAGAAAGAAATTTTAAAGCAATTTTGTTGTTTTTTTGCATTGCCTTATGATTTGATGTGTTATCAATATAATAAATAGATAGATGGCAATGAAAGGACTCAGGCGGGTCAGCTAAGCCTCGATCTTGACTCGCTCACGTAGATAATCCAATAGACGGTGGCGAAGAGACCGAAGCAAACGGGGAATAACACCAACGAGACTTGGTCGACTGTACCGCGTGTTGATCCCGCGTATAATACCGCGTGCTCGGCGGCTAGACGAAAACGACCACGACTCGCTTTCCAGCCGGGACCAGTTGCGTTCTAATAACAACAACAACAATAAAAACGTTACTAAAAAAAATTCAAACACTTCTTCAGAAAATGGTCAAAAATTTGAGATGGCTTAGATAGTCTCGGCTCCCCGCTTTTTATGTTCATTTTACATCTCGAAACTAAATATATTAAAAAATCTGGTGTGTCAAGCCCAGTACACGACTTTCAATTAAGTATTAGGGCCCGCTTAGGAGGCTGAGAGAAATGTGTGGAAGAGGCAAGGGGCGGATACAGGGGGGGGGTAAAGGGGGTAATTACCCCCCCCGAGATTTGAAAAAATCCTTTTTTTTTAAATTTATTTTTAATGTAAAATTTTAAAAATTAATACTTAAAAATTAGATTTGCATAAAATACAAATCTAATTTTAACGGGTGGGGAAAAAAGAAAAATTTTGGTTTTTTTTTTTTTTTAATAAAAAACATTCACACTTTTTTTCTCATTCACACTCACATTCACACACACATTCACACAGTCTTTTCGGCAACTTAGGCCATATAAGACTTTGACGATAACCGTTGTAATATATATTATCTATTGTGGGTTCAGGCATTTTTATTTAAGCCATCTGGTATCCAAATGGCTTAAATAAAATCATCGGACTGCCTGGGTCCGAACCCGCGACGTTTGGTATAGGAGGTAGGCACTCTACCTACTACGCCACACCCGGGGGTAAAAATTTTGGTTCCGCGGGCGGCAAAAATTTCCCGTCTCTAAAAAAAAAAAAGGTAAAATATTTTTACGGACGGGAAAAATTTTTGGGTTCCGCGAAAAAACAAAAAATTTTGAGATCAGCCCCCCCCCCACCCGAAAAAATGTATATATACGCCCCTGTTGTATTTATATTCTGTCAAACAAGTACAGAATGCGCCTTTAAATTACCGAAATTAAGAAAAAATAGTCTGCTGTGCGACGAATCACACCAGATTACCCCCCCTCCCCGAGAAACACCTCTGGATCCGCCCTTGGGAAGAGGCGTGATGGCCATGTTTTTCGGGAGGGTAATGGAGGTTTTGGAGAGCTATATATTGGCAGTGCTACCAACCAAAATTTCCAAAAAAGCTGGGGAGTCAATCGAGAGAAATTTCCTAAACAAAATTCATATCATTTGACTTTTTTTTAAGTAAATTTTCCTCTGGTAACTCAAATCATTGCATTTTTTTCTATATTCATTTTGTAATTGATCTCTGAATTTGTAATATAAAATGAATTTATTATGAAATTTCATAAAAAAGCCGGAGTAAAGCCGTCGGCTTAGAAGCGTCACGTGGCCAGCAGTTGGAAAAAAATATGCCACGGTCCTCTGCTTGGTGTGGGGGTCGTTGGCGGGTCGGTACCTTTAGCTTAGCTTTAGAAGAGGGGTCTGTGTGTGTGATTACGTTTTGTGTGTGCTTGTGTGGTTCCCGTCGTGGGGTTGCTGTGTGTCGGAGCGCGGAGACACGGTAATGGTCGGTTTGAGCACAAATATACCTGAGGAAAAGGTAAAACTTTTTAATAGAGAGGCGGGAATATTTCCAAATATACGAAAAAATAAATCCAGAGAATAGGGCCGTAGTCAGGGCAAGGGCGGATCCAGAGGTGTTTCTCGGGGGGTAATCTGATGTGACTCGTCGCACAGCACACTATTTTTTCATAATTTCGGTAACTTAAAGGCACATTCTGTACTTGATTGGCAGAATATAAATACAAATCAAATTTTTAAGTTTTAATTTTTAAAATTTTACATTAAAAATAAATTTTTTTGCGAAAAAAAGGTATTTTTTTCAAATCTCGGGAGGGGGGGTAATTACCCCCGTTGTATCCGCCCTTGAGTCAGGGGAGATGGAGAGGGGATATGGTCCAAACTCCAAATTTGTCCCTTGACTAAAACTTATGAAATATTCAAGTTGTGTTGAATCACACCATATTTTTTTAAATTAAGAAATAGCGGTTGTCAATTTGTGAATACTGTCCATCTCGGAGCTGGTCCTCTGCGGGAAAATGGCCGGATCTCGCTGGTGGGGGCCAACAATCTTGCAAGGCCTGGCAACGGAGAAGAGCAACAGTCACGGATAAGTTGCGGATAAGTGATGCCAAGCGCGGCGAAAGTGACCCTGAGCAATCAGCGTATTTGAACGTCCCTCGGTAGCCCTCGATATTCAACCTTTTATATAATAAAGTAATACCGCAGTAGCAGAAAAGGATTAACAAAAAAAAAAAAAAAAAAATCACTCCAGGGTATGTGGTGAGGAGGGAGTTCCAGCAACCCAGAATTGCTACATTGGTTTTCAGAAGGGCTCTCAGGTGGCTGGTCGCATTGTTGACGATGCCGTCTGATAGACTCCCTCGACTCTGTTACCAGAGATCACTTCGGCTCAGTGAGGGTCAAACAGGGGGTAAGGCGAATTGGGCGGGCCAGCTTGGTGGCTATTTTCGCCTGATTGACGAGGGTGGTCTTTGGTCAAGGCAAAACCCAACGGAGATTAGAAAAAATATAAATAGGCTAGTGGAGAAACTAAACTTTTTTTATTATAGGCAGGACGGAGTTAGTCTGGCGGATTCTGTTTATAGTCCCTTGTACAGAGAGCTAGATTTTGGACAGGGAACGATTCTGTCCTTGAGAGCGCCTCTTAAGAAACTAAGAGTTCTACATCAGGCCAGAACGATTAACAGTAGAAGTATCTATTTTTTTGTTGACGGGAATTCCCATAGAATTGACCCTGGGATGGTGTGCTCTCTGTGTAACCTGGGAAAAGTGGAGAATATAAGCCACATTCTTTTTGAATGTCCACTATATGGGGGAATCAGAGAGCACTATTGCCTTGGCGGTAGTGTGGATTTTTCCATCCTTAGGCCGTTTACCAGTGGGGATCTCAACAGACTCTATTATCTGATTTCGGCAATTATTAAGAAGCGATCTTTTGTTTTTTATGAATGAGGATCTCTGGTTGATGTTGGCGAGTGTGAGGTGAAGAGAGGGATAGGGAAGAGAAGGAAAAAGGAAAAAAATGAAGTTTATTATGTATATTGTATTGTTGTGTGTATAATGTATAACATTAATGTGCAATTATCTTAATGTACTTTTCTCTGAACTCCTGTATTGAGCATTAGCTCCTAAAAGCAGATTAATAAATAAAATAAAAATAATAAATAAATAAAAAAAATCTTGCAAGTTGTCGCTCATATTAACAAGTGTGTTGTGCGACTAGTCACATCAGATTTTTTCTTGCGATTTTTTTACCATTTCAAAATTATTTTCAGACATCTTAAATTTATTACCTTTCTTAGATTGGCCCGAGCTGCAACTGCCGCTGCTGCGACGGCCGCTGCAGCTGCGACATCGCCACGTGGTCCGACTTTACTTGTACCAAATAGGCGTAGGTTGTCAATACGACTGGAACTGCTACCCCCCAATACGCCTGATGTTGCCGATCCGGCTGGTGCTCCGCTTCCAATAGCACTGCCGGCAGGCATGGGTACCGCAGAACCCGAAATCTTTCGCCTATGAAGTAAAGGGGGCAATTGACCTAGTGCTGGAGCAGCTGACGATGTGTTGTTATGACTCAAGGAGTTGTTTAACCTACAATCAACAAAAAAAATATAACATTAAGAGACTTCAAGAGGCCACATTGAATTTTTAGTCCAAAAATACTGAGGCATTTTAAAGTAATTTTTTTTTTTTAATGATTTAAATTCGTGAGGATTTTACGTACTGTAATAGAATGTTTTTTTTTTTTAATTAAAAATATATTTTTTTTTTTATATTTATAGAAAATGCAAAAAAAAAAACCCTATTATGAAAATTGTATTTTTTTTTTTTTAAATCTAAAAATGTAAAAAGTATTAATATTCATACTATAATAATTAAATAAAGTGGTGACAAAGAAAAAATAAATTTCTTATTTATTTAAAAAATTAACGGCCTAATAGTTGAGCACTCTTGCAAAAGATGGCAGGCTAAGTCTAACAGCCGGCATTATCAGATCACTTATAAGTCTATATTTATATATTTTTATGCTGTTATAAATGATATATAATAATATTTATAAACTATTCATTATTAAAAGATCAACGAAAATCAAACAAATACATGAAATTAAATATAGCCCTACCATCTTGTCATCTGATGGCGAATTTTCGTAATAGTTGGGCTTTTTGGCTAAATTTTTAAGACCCCTAACGCCAACGTATCGGCAAAAAAATGCCAAACAGCTTTGTCTCCTGAGGCCCTTAATAAAAAAACTTTTTTTTCTTTTTGTGATGTGTTTTCCCGAGTTTAAAAAAAAATAAAAAATTTAATTACCCGGAGGTATTGTTTGCTTCCAAATGCACTGTCGTATTGGCATTTGTATTGGTAATTGGTGTAGCTGATACCGCTGCAGCTGCTGCCGCCGCTGCTACTGGCGCTGCTGCAGTAGCCGCTGCAGGTGTAGTTCCAGGTGCACAGGTGCAGCAGCTGCACTTGTTCGATCTAGATCTCGTCTTCTATGTCGCCAATGTTTGTCATAACGAATTCCAAATAGGACCACGAAATATTCAATGAGAGAGAGAAGACAAAAAGAGTACAACTGATGAGCCAAACTTCTATGCATTTCAATTCGAGGGCGTTTGGAGAATTATTCCTAAAAAATTAGAAAAAAAAAAATTAAAAAGGCGCGCTCTGTCCACCTATAATCCGATCAGCGTAAATTTGATGAAAAATTTCGATGGCTCCAATAAGGGGTGTTGTAGTCATCGTTCTGTCAGTGACTTGTCGTGATGACAGTTGTATGTCAATATTATTGTTGTCAAACAAGACTTATAATTTTTCATGTTATGATTTTCATATGTTAATAAAGCTCTTTAAAAGTTCTCCTCCGTGCAATCGAACTCACTCATTCACAACATCATAACAACTGGCGACGAGGTATCTAATATTTCAATTATTTTAAAAATATTTTATTTTAAAAAAAAAAATGGAGGAGACTCTTCGGTTATTAATTGAAGACCAACGTAAGGAAAGAGCAACAATGCAAGAATTAATTCAGTCATTTACGCAATTTTTAATTAAGTCACAACAAAATAATTCACCTTCAACCAGTGATGAAAGAATTATTAATTCGCTTTCTACAAGAATCACTGAATTCACCTATGATCCAGATAACGGCTACACATTTGAGAAATGGTATGAACGTTACCAGGCTATTTTAAATCAAGATGGCTCTTCATTAGATGACCAAACTAAAGCACGCTTTATTGTCTCTAAATTGGACCGTTTGGCGTTCACAAGATTCACAAGCACAATTCTTCCAAAGAAGGCAAGTGATCTCACTTTTACTCAAACTATTGAGGCCCTTAATGAAATTTTTGGTCATCATACATCAATTTTCAGTCGTCGTTATCGCTGTCTCCAATTAAAACGCAACTCAAAAGATTCTCTTAGAGAGTATGCAGCAAATGTTAATAAGCACCGTGAAAACGCAGAATTTCCAACAATCACCTCTGAAGAATTAAAATGTTTAATCTTTGTATCTGGTCTGGGCAATCCAGAAGATGTGGAGATTCGCACAAAGGCTCTTCAGAAAATTGAAAAGGACAAGAATGTCACTTTAAAGGAATTGACTGAAGAATGTCAACACTACATCGACATACATAATGATGTAAAATTAATTCAAGCATCTTCTTCTTCTACTCAACAGCAAGTAAATGCATCAATTTCAAAATATAAGAAATCCAAAGGGAATTTTAAAAATTCTTCGTCAAAGGAAGAATCAAAGAAATCAAATGAAAAAACGAAAAAGCATCCTCCTTCTCCTTGCCTCAGGTGTGGTGGCATGCATTGGATCTCTGACTGTTATTACAAGACCGCGAAATGTAAGAAATGTAACGTCGTTGGACACAAATTTGGCTATTGTCATTTTGTAGGGAAGAAAAAGTCAGATACAAAAGATAAAAAGCAACAAGAAATTAATACAATTTATATTTCATCACTCAATACTAGCAATCAAAGCACATTTCAAGATAACAGAATTTATTATAAAGTCAAAATTAATGATCAAGAAGTTAAAATGAGATTAGACACTGGAGCAGATATAACACTTTTAAATTACAAAGATTGGATTCAAGTAGGCAAACCGAAACTTAATCCACCTATGTTTGATATCAAGGCAGCCAATAATGGAAATATCAAGAGTCATGGATATTTCACCTGTAATTATTTAATAAATAATTACAATGGAATTGGACATTGTCACGTTGTTGACTCATTTTCATTATTAGGAATGGATTGGATCCAAAATAACAAACAACTTTTTAAAAACTCTTAAGAACTTCGATCCCTCAATTTGCACAATTTCAAAGGATGAGCTCTCAAGAATCCGAAATAGTCTTATCTCTAATTTGCAAATACATTTTCAAGATGTTTTTAAATCAGGACTGGGACGCTGTACAAAAATAAAGGCTTCAATCAGGCTTCAACCGGATGCGACTCCAACGTTCATCAGGGCTCGACCGGTTCCATATGCAGCGCTTCCAATGGTCACTCAAGAGATAGAAAGACTTGTTTCCATCGGAGTTCTCACACCAGTTGATCATTCAAGAATGGCAGCTCCAATTGTTGTTGTTCGTAAAGCCAATGGAACAATTCGCTTATGCGCAGATTATTCTACTGGATTAAATGCTTCTCTTCAAGCACATCAACATCCTCTTCCAACACCAGATGATATTTTCACTCGTCTTAATGGAGGTCAGTTTTTCAGTCAAATTGATTTATCTGAAGCTTACCTTCAAGTTGAAGTCGATGATGAATCCAGATCACTTCTTACAATTAATACTCACCTTGGACTTTTTCATTTCAACCGACTTCCCTTCGGCATTAAGAATGCCCCAAGCATTTTTCAACAAATCATGGACACCATGATTGCAGATCTTCCAAAAACGGCCGCATATTTAGATGACATAATTGTCACCGGTAGTACAATTGAAGAACATAATCACCATTTAGAAACCACAATGAAACGTCTCGCTGAATATGGTTTTCGAGTTCGTCTTGAAAAATGTTCTTTTCTTCAACATGAGATTAAATATCTCGGTTTCATCATTGATAAAGAAGGTCGTCGGCCAGATCCTTCGAAAATCAAAGCTATTCTTGATATGCCTGAACCAGCCAATATAAAAGAGGTACGAGCATTCCTTGGTTTAATTAATTATTACGGTTCATTCATTAAAGAAATGCGTCAAATTCGTCATCCACTTGATAATTTATTAAAAAAAGATATCAAATTTATTTGGTCAAAAGAATGTCAACTTGCTTTTTCAAAAGTCAAAGAGATTCTTAATTCAAATCTCTTATTAACGCATTTTGATCCTAAATTGCCAATCATTGTTGCGGCAGACGCAAGTAATTTAGGAATAGGTGCTCTTATTTCACATCGTTTTCCAGATGGCACTGAAAAAGCTATTTATCATGCAAGTAGGTCACTAACTCCTGCACAGAAGAAATTACAGCCAAATAGAGAAAGAAGCTCTTGGTCTCATTTTTGCTGTCAAGAAATTCCACAAATTTCTTCATGGAAGGGAATTCACTCTTCTCACCGACCATCAACCACTTCTTTCAATTTTTTTGGAAATAAAAAGGGTATTCCAGTTTATACAGCCAATCGTCTTCAGCGCTGGGCTACCATTCTTCTTGGTTATAATTTTAAAATAGAAATACCGAAAGACTCAGCTTTTTGGTCAAGTTGATGCTCTTTCACGTCTCATCGCGTCTCATCAAAATGTTGATGAAGATAGAGTAATTGCAACAATTGAAGCTGATGTTAGTGCTGATTATCAAGATCAAATACGATCACTTCCAGTTTCTGCCGCGCACGTTCAGAGAGAAACTGAATCAGATATTTTGTTACAAAGAGTTATTAAATTTACCAAATCTGGTAAATGGCCTCAAGTCGACCGTCAATCACCTTTTTTGGCATTATTTTAATCGACGAGAATCACTTTCATTGCAATAATAAATTGTCTTTTACGGAAATCCGATTGTTATTCCGAAAACTCTTCACGTCTATTGGAGGTTTCAAAACTTTACATAATGCACACACATCCTGGATCAACCAAAATGAAAATGTTTGTTAGCGAGCTACGTTTGAAAGCCACAAATATTGATTCAGAAATCGAAAATTTAGTTCGAAATTGCGAAAGTTGTGCATCTGCCCCTCGAAAAATCACGATCAAAACGTGTGAGTTGAAAAACCTGGAAACTTCCAAAACGTCCCTGTGCGGGGGTCCTTGCAGATTTCGCTGGTCCGTTCGAGGTCGCGGATTTCATTCTTGTCGACGCGTTCTCTAATGGCCTGAAATTTATGAAA